>PVJX010016962.1:0-39217 GCA_004027295.1 Dolichotis patagonum
CCCCCTCTATCTCACCACCTGATGCCCTGCACCCCCTGGCGTCCCTTTGAGGAAGAAGGCTGTCACTTGATGCTGCCCCTGGCCCTTTGACCTGAATGTGACACAAAATGAACCTTTTTTTTTTCTGGTACCGGGGATGGAACTCACGACTTGCTCTTTCCAGGCAAGGGCTTACGCCACTGAGCTACATCCCCGGCTCACCTATTTTCTTACTAAAAAAAAAAAAAAAAGACCGAGCCACCCAGGGCTGTGGGTTCAGGGCTCTGCGGGTGTCTATGAGGTCAGTGTTGTGAACTGGCACTGGAGAAAACCGTAAAAATTAAGCCGAGAGGGAAAGGGCGGCGGCGACGGACACTCGGCTGCCGGGTGTCGCAACAGGCGGCGCCGGGCGCGGGGGGCGCTGCTCACCCGCTTCCGAGACGGGGAGCGCCCCCGACTTGGGGTGAACCGAAAACAGTCGTATCCAGTCTTTTTGGTGGGATGATACCGCAGCGTCAAGGAAATGAGGGGTTCAGCGCGGCACACAGCGCCTCAGCCTCGCCCCCCGGCCCCGCCCCGCCCGCGCCCCCCGGCCCCGCCCCGCCCGCGCCCCCCGGCCCCGGCCGCGGCCTCGCGCTCCTCGCTAAGGCGCACGCGCGGCGGGCAGGGTAGGCCTGGCGCGGCCCTTTGGCGCCATCGATGGCTCGAACTTCGTCGTCCAAGGGTCTGGCTTCGGTGCTCGGCTTGATATGCCTTGAGCGCTGCCATGGAAACGAGGCCCCGCTGCCTCCCGGCCCCGCCCCGGCAGCCCCTGCGCCCCATCCGCGTCCATCGTCACGGGGCCCAGGGCGGTCAGCCGGGGTCCACGCGGTGCGAGGGATTCCACGGAGGCCGCAGCATCCCACGGGGCTCGCGTAGGCAGAAGAGCCCTCGGCGGGGCCGTGCCCGGGCCACGGCCGTCGGCTGAGGGCCTGCATAGCAGGGCGGGCTCCGGCGGGGTCGTGGGCGCCGCCCGACCTCACTGCGCTGCTGGGCGCGGGGTGCTGGGAGAGCGACCTTTCCTCCCGCCGGCGCGGCGCTGCCCGCTGTGTGACTCTTCTGCAGACCCAGCCTCGAGGTCCCGCAGCTGGTCCCCGGTCATCAGTAGTTGCGAAGAGGCCCGCAATCACGCACACGTCCGAGCAGCGAGCGCGATGATTCCGAGTGTGAGTAACCAGCTCTGACTTGGAGACACTGAGGTCCGTGCTACGGGGCTCGCGCTGTGGTCTGCACCTGACACACCCTCACTTTGTAGCATCATTGGAGGAAGAGTCTCCCAAAAAGGACTTGGGCAAACTTTGGGTCCGGCAGCTGCTGCAGCTTCCAAAGCCAGCGGGGACTGGTCAGTGGGCAGCCGGCCTCAGCAGCGTCATTTTTGCCTGGCTGTACAATGCCTTTTCCCAAAGGACACTGGACACTCTTGAAGATCGGCGGCCCAAGCTGTGGTGTCAGAATCGCAGTGAAAACCTGACCGGTCTCCCAGGAGTGGCACCCAGACCCTGTCAATGCCACATAGTTGTCCCTGGCCGAGCCCTGGCTTGTGCAGCACTTTGAATAGCTCTGAGGTGGCTTCAGGATGCTCGGCTCAGCTATGCCTTGACAGAGCACACCCTCCTGAGCATGTTGGCTGCAGACGGTCTGAGCCTGACTTCTCCGTAAGCGAGAAGTCCTCAGTCTGCTGCTGAAGAGCCACCCACAGGACACGGTGCAGAGCAGCTGGAGCTCTCCCTGTGTGAGGGCAGCCCGGTAGGCAGGAGCGGGGCCTGGGGCATGAGCGGCCGAGTCCCACTGGCAGAGAAGGCCCTGTCGGAAAGCTACGCCCGCCTCCGCTACCGAGATACTTCCTTGCTCATCTGGCAGCAGCAGCAGCAGAAGTTGGAATCCGTGCCGCCAGGGACCTACCTGAGCAGGAGCCAAAGCATGTGGTACTCTCAGTATGGAAACCAGGCCATCTTAGTCCGAGACAGAAACAAGCTTGAGGTCTGCCGGGACACGGGTCAGTCCAAGATTTGCACGATTATGTGATTAAACCTGTGCCCAGGTACCAAGCCTTGAGGAAATGGCGCTTTTGTATCTCTCAGTTGTCACATTGCTTCCTAATTTTTAGTGGGAGTCCATGAAGACCCCAAGAAGCCAGGCAGTGGTACCCAGCAACTCCTGCCTGGGGTGTCACCAAAAGCTGGTGGCTCAACATCCAATCCAGGGTCCTGCTCAGCAAGGTCCATGCTTCCAATAAGTCAAGTGAGAGGAGCTTCAGCTCACAACAGCCCACCCTTTCTGAGTGCTGGAGGTTGTCTGTAGTATCTGCCTGGTGAAGGGTGGGTGGGGAGAATAGGGCGGGGACTGTCATGCATGGTTTCAGATCCTTCTGCTCACACTCTATGGCAACCCGGGCAGCCTTGGTGGCTGCAGTGGTGGCATCTCAGTGGATGTGCTACCTTGTGGCTTCCACACTGGCCCCCAGGCACTGGAGCTCGTGGGCAAGTACATCCTGCACACCTTCCAGAAACCCACAAAGTTAACATCTGAGTTCCCCACAGTGATTTAACATCTGAGTTCCCCACAGTGATTTCAAACTGAGTGATGTGGCTGTGAAGCAGGTTCCCTGCTGGCCAGTAGAGCAGCTCACCCTCCAGCCCTGGCCTGCAGCTGCCCACTGTTGGGGTTTTAGCCTATCCTATCCTTGACGCATATAGTCAGCCAGTGCCCACCTGTGTGACCCTTTTTCCTGGGCCATTCTGAAAGGCTTTGCCTTTGCTGTAGTTAAAATCCACCAGCAATGCACATGTGGAGGGGTTTTGTCAAAGCTAGTTTTACTTTTCTAAATAAATATCCTTTAGGACTCCTTCCATTTTTCATGCTCTCATTTGCCAGCTCAGACTGGGGTTCTATGTTCTTAGTAAAATCTGAGTGCTAAAAGCCCCCAGACATACATACTGCAAGACAAATACATAAAGCACAGCTAAACACCCTTGCTGGGTAACAGTGCTGTTGGCAACGTGTGTGTGTGGGTGCTCGCCCTGTGTGTAGTCAACAGTCCTGGAGCATCTTCTCTGGCAGCTCCCTGGGAGCCCCCAGAGATGGTACGCAGCTTGTCATCTGTGCAAACAGCTTGTCCTGAACATGGCTGCGTTCCCTGCGTGGGGCTCTCCACACCTGTGGACGTTCCTCTCCAGTCAGCTCAGGGTCCAGCCAGAGCCCTGCTGAGCTGGAGCCAGGTCCCTTTGGCCAGCCCCACGGTGCCCAAAGCTATGGCTCCCATCCCACAGGAGCGCGAGACTTGCCAGACCAAGGCATCGTAGTGATGCAGGTTATACCGGGGTTACTGGGTGTTTTTGTCAACGTCCAGTTTTTAAGCCTGGCTTGGGAAGAAAACAGTCTTCATAGACCTGCTCATGGTACCAGGCCCAAAGTAGTCAGGGTTGGGTCAGCATGGCACCACCATCTGCACGTGGAGATGGGGTCAGAGGTCACATGCAGCCCAGGCTGTACACTCCCTCACCAGGCCAGGCCCTGTAGGGCTAGTGGCGCAGGTACCAGGCATTGGGGCTTGCACAGGAAAGCTGGCACTAAGCTGCTTAGCCCACAGATGTCATCTGCTCAGGGCAGAGGCCAGTGACATGCCCAGCCAGGAATCCCTGTCCCAGGCCGGGCACCCACAGCAGGGGCTGTTTTAAAAAGTGCCCTCACATGCCCGCCTGCTCTGTTCCTTCTGCACTGAGCCTTGGTGTTCAGGGCCTGCTGGGACTGTGGTCCACTGTGGCAGGAAGTCCCCTCCCAGCCCTTGTTTCAGATTCCCGGGGGTGGGGGCAGTGCCAGGTGCCTGTGTCACAGGAAATCACCCTAGCATAAGATGAGACAGGAGGGCACGGGATGGCACCTGCTTCCCTATGATGAAGGAACCAAGGACAGAAGAGAAAGCAGTGGGCACTTCTTGCACAAGGCTACAGGACATCCCCAAGCCCAGCTCCTCCCGACCCCAGGCAATGGGTGGCACTTGCCACGCCATACACCCCAAGAGATGGGGCCACTGTGGAAATCACAGACACACATGGATTTTTCTCCTTTTTATTATGAAAACAAAACAAATCCCCTGGGAGAAGGGTCCATGATTACCAGAAACATCAAAGAGTACTTTCTACCATTTTTATTCTGTGGTGTTGAGGCCAGCATTGCAATAAACAAGCTAAAACTACTTACATTGGACTCATTTTCAGTAACTGACATTTACAGGAATATACTAGAAACAGCACTAAAAAGTGTTAAGAAAAATTACGGTAAACTTGCATGCACATCATACAGAAAAGTAACATTTTAAATATAAAAAAGAAAAACCTCCTGGAAGTGTTATGCCAGTATCAGGGGACAGAGAGAAAACTCGATGTGACAACTCTTGACGTGGGCATTTTTCCTTCCCAAATGACTTAAAAGGCGTGACAGCTGCAAAAGAACACAACCAAAACAAACACAAAGGAAAACATGTCTTACAGTTGTTAGCAAGCTGACGCTGTCCCCATGGGAGGGCTCTGGGCCTCCCCAACACCCACAGCCTGCTCTTAGCGCCCCCTCCCGGGAGGGTCCCCAGGTCCTTCCCCTGGGGTGATGGCCACTGCCACTGTCCCTCCGCAGGGAGCCTCCACCAGCACGGTCTGACTTCTGGCGGGCTCCCAGCCCAGGAGAAGCAATGGACAGCCGTCACTGTGGCCCAACTGATGTCCAGGGTGTGGGGGAGTCAGTGACCCCCCCAAACCAACCCGGAGACAGTTTTGAAGTCTGGACAGAAAACCTTAGAGTTACAGCACCAATGAACTACAGCTGCTCAGCAGGACCACAGCGCTGGGTGACCTCCTCCACACAGAGGGCAGCTGCCTCTCAGGCCATGGACACCATGCTCCCCAGGCACCCTGGCTCAGGCCCAGTGGGTGCCTCTGGGACATGCGGCCACTCAGATCCCCAACAAAGACCTGCCGATTTTGTTGTGTGTTAATTCCTTAAAGTCACAGTTTAAATATTCTATTAAAGATCTGTTTAGAAAATACCTTTGAAAAACAAGGGTAACTTTAAAAAATGGAACTTTAAAATCCATTTATATTTTTATTATAAACAAAACTGACTTAAAAGTTTTAACAAATGGCTGAAAACTCACCGAGCGTCAGAACCGCCAGTGACCAGGAACACCAGCCAGCCCCACCCTGTGTCCTCAGCAGAATCCGAACCCACGGCCTGGGTGGGAACACACACCCTGACGGGTGGCTGCTGAGCCGTGCCTGTCCCCACCCAAAAGTGCAGGCACAACCGCAGCCTGGCGGACAGACGGCCACCCGGGGCCAAAGGCCACCAAGCACTGTGGATGCCAGCTGTGTCTCGGGAACTCAGAGAGGCTAAAAGAGCTGGGGCCACCTTGTGGCCGCCAGAGCCCCACCTGGAGCGCACAAGGGCCAGGGCACGAGGTTCCGCCCTCGGCTGGGCAGCCTGTGCCCCATGGCCACCGCATGGCAGCCCCAGAAAGCAGCGAGCCCGCACACAACCTTCTGTTAAACTCTCGTATATATTTTTTTTTACAATACAAAGTTAAAAAACAAAAAGTTGAGACTCGGATTTCCTGTGCGCGCCTCTTCTCTCGGATTGCAAAGCTCATGCGGTGGAACGGGACTCCCCACGGTGATTTCTTTGAAGCAGTCCTCAAGAGACCCAGTGTGGGCACCAGAAAACCGGACGAACAACATAAAAAATCAGAATGCGCTGGAGCTGGAAAGTGTCTATATGTGTAAGTCTCCGAAGTTTATACCAAAAACAAAAACAAAAGAAACACATAAAAATCGGAAACAACCCAAAAGCCAAACCCACAGCCCCCAGGCCCAGGAAGCGCAACATGTGAGCACCAGCAGGCGGGCCAGCAGGCGGGCGGGAGCGGCCAGTCCCCTCGCCCAGGCCGCTGCCGCTGGGTTTAATGCACTTCTTTCACGATTTCGTATTTTTCTTTGTTTTTTGATTTTTTTTTTTTTTTAAAAACTTGACCGATGATGTTAATAAATAAAGTATTTATATATACATAAAACTGGGAGGCGGTTCCCAGGCGTGCGGCGGCAGCCAGGCAGCGCGGGTGAGGTGTGGACACACTGGGCTGGACCTCTGTAGAAAATCGCTGAACTTTACAAAAAGTCTTTCGTGGGTTTTTTGTCTTTTTTTAAGCTGAGGTAAGAGTTTCAGTGTTCGGAAGCCCGAGTGCCTGCCGGCAGCTGGGCGCTGCGCTCCCACCAGGGCGCCCCGCCTCGCCCTGCCCGGCCGGCCCAGCACAGCCCCTCCCCGCCCAGCTCGGCCTGGGCTGGGCTGTGTGCAGAGACCCCGCTGGGCAGCCGGGTGGCGAGGCTGCGGGTCCTGGGACCGCACCCTGTGGCTCCTCTGGCGTGGGGTGGACTTGGCTGCCAGGCAGGGAACACCATGGCCTGCGGGGCTCAGCCCCGGCAGCCACCGTCACCCTGAAGGAAAGGAAACCTGCACACCATGGAACAAAAGGGGTATATTGACCACAGGAGGGGACACGCAGGCCCTCAGCGTGCGACGTCCGTCTGTCCTGCTCCACCTGTGCCCTGGGTCACTCGGAGTCGCTGCTGTCGGAACTAGAGCCGCTGGAGCTGCTGCTCCCCGACTCTGAGGAGCTGCTGCTGCTGAGCCGTGAGGGCCCCCCGGAGGGTGCGGAGCCGGTCTTCTCTGCAGAGAGAGGCACGGGCGGGTCAACGCTCTCCGCGCTAGCTGGGCCACGCGGTACCAGTGTTACGTGCCCTAGGCCTGACTCGGAAGCTCGGTGCACACCAGCTTCCCAAGGTCGCAGAGGCGGGCTAAGCACCTCCCCTCCCAGCATGGTGGGCACAGTGCCGTCTACTCGCCCAGCATGGTGGGCACGCTTGTCTTCCCAACCTTCTGGGAGACTGAGGCAGGAGGACCACCTCATGCACAGGCCCAGCTCGGGAAACTTAGCAAGAGGCCTTGTCTCAAAATACAAAATTAACAAGGGGAGAAGAGTAAGTTAGGACTGCGTGAAGCTAGATGACACACATGCAGCCCTGGGCACTGCAGGCCCCGCCTAGACTCTGTGGTGCCCAAGACTGTGGCCTGCTCTGGAGGTGACCAGGGAGATGATGACGCTCCTCCCCAGAGAGCGAACGTGTGCATCCAGCCCCATCACTGGATGTGAGCCCCCTGTGGACCAGGCCAGGGCAGGGGCGTGGGCTGGGGGGCGCAGGTGGGCATGCCTGCCTGGGACACGGCCCTGGCTCACAGATGGAGAAATGGGGCTTTGGGAGCCTCAGAGCCTGGACTGGAGACCCCGCACCCTCTGCCGCTGGCCACCGCCCACAGACGTGGCATGGAGCCTGGGTACCTTTCTTGGGGGGCTTCTTGCTGTTCAGCTGCCCGCTCACATCCTGCAGCCGCTTCTCCAGCTCTTTCTTCTTTTCCTGAGCTAGCTCCTCCTTCGACTTGGCTGCCTGCTTCTTCCCACTCGCTGCTGTGGGGGACACAGGAGTGGGGCTGTCAGGGAGGCCAGGGTCCAGCCCAGCAGGGAGGCGAGCACACCCTGCCCAGCCTGTCTGGCCGGGGCAGCAAAGCTGGTGCCTGGGCTCCCAACTGGGGTAACGCGGATCCCCGGCAGCCGTGCCCTGAGACGCACTGTTCCCCCTCCTAGGTGTCTTCCAACCGCGCTGAAGCCATCGCCTGAGTGAACTACACACCGAGTTTACAGCAGCTCAGCTCCTAACACTAAATCCTGGACACAGCCTGCATGCCAACCACAGCTGAGTAAGGAGCAGGGGGTTCACACGACGGTGCTGCTCTGCCACAAAGGGGGACAAAGTCCTCTGTAGGAAAAGGGACCTCGGGACCTGGAGATGCTACGTGACATAAATCAGATGCACAAGTTTAGACATCACACACTTTCCTTTGGATGAGAAACCCGAAATGTAAACAGAGAAGAAAATAAAAGCCAGACAACAGGAGCTAGGGAGGCGGGTCTTTCTCAGATGGGAGGGAATCAAGGCTAAGGGAAGGGGTGCACACAGGGGCTGAGAGGCATTCTGTGTGTGCACCAACCCCACAAGGGAGTGTGCACCTCACACACGCCTCGCACACAGAGCCCTCACTACATGCTGCCTGGGGGAGCAGCAGGAGCCTGGGCTGCAGCATCCACGGTGCGCAGGGACCACACGGGGCCTAGGGCCTGGCTGCCCCAGGAGGAGGCGGGGACTGGCTCCTGTCAAGTGAAGCCACTGAATCCCAGAGCACTGAGCAGGTACGGGGGTCTGTCCTGTGACAGCTGCAGATGCTTGACCCCAGTCAAGGGGACCCCCACTGCCCGGGACGCTGGGGCCTGGCGGCGTGGACTCACAGAAGGGCTTGCGCTGCTTCTTCTGCAGACACGACTTGACATAGCGCTCCAGCTCCCGCAGTGTGGTGGGCTTCAGGGTCTCGAAGTCGATCTCGATCTCGTCGGGGTTGGAGTCCCGCAGCGACGGCTCTCGGGACTGGATGATGTGCACCACGCGGCCCAGCTTCTCCCCCGGCAGCCGGTTGATGTCCAGGCTGAGCTGCCGCTTCTCGTCATAGCTCATGGGCAGGCCCTCCTCCTCCTCCTCCGAGTCGTAGGAGGCCGATGCCTGCTTGCCACCCTTCTTCAGCTGTCTGCAGCAGGAGACAGGGCGGCGGGTATCACCCTGCTGCCACCTACCCAGGTCCCTCCCCAGCAGCAGCTGAGGCCCTCAGACATGTCCGCTCGGGGCAGAAGACCCTGCTCAGTGAGCAGCTGCATCCTCCCACCACGCTGCTGGTTGGGAACCCCCAGAGGTCAGTTCCCCTCAGTGCCACATGGACCCCGACTGGACCTCCGCGTTCTAGGACACCAAGGGGGCACGGATGAGAGCGAGGAGGAACAAAAGTGGGACACACAGAAACACTGTGAGGACAGACAGACTCCAAGTACTGCTTCTGAATAGTTCACGCTTACCACCCAAAGAGACGGCCACGCCGGGAAAAACCAAGACGTCACGCCTAGGCCACTTGCAGCCCCTTCTGCACAAGGTGACAGAAAGGGGGAAAGCGACAGGAGAAGGTGCAGTTGGCCGCAGGGGAGGGCAGTGTCAGAAGAGCACAGAGAGGAGGGGACGGGGACAACGGTGAGGCCTAATGGGGGCATCACAGAGCCCACCTATGGGACACGTGGGGCAAAAGCTGCTGAGCTAAAGGGAAGCCAGGAAAACCCTCCCCGACCTGCAGGCTCCAAGAGCTCGCTCGGCCGCTAAGAAAGCCGGGACCTGAGAGTGGACAGAGAAGCACAACAGCGCTTTCGGGGGACTTAACCCCACTGATGCGAGGCAGCAACGATTCACACAGCTTGCCGCGACTCACGGCACAACACACCTGCGCTTTCTGCTTCACTCTGTGCGGAGCGAGAGACCAAAACCAAGGGCACTGCGGCCTTCCTTACTCTCCCCTGAGGCACAGCCTCAGTCCACTGTCCAGGTGGGACTGGAAGCTGTGGTCCTCCAGCCTCACCCTCCCTCAGCGCTGGGATTACAGACATGCCTGGCCCTGCATACACACCCAAGTGCAAGTGGGATTCACTGAGATCACCTTTTAGGCCATGAAATAAGCATTAACAAAGGTAAGGGTTACCAGAATCCTACAAAGCGCAGTCTCTGACCTTAATGGAATCAAACTAGAAATTGAGAAGCAGAATCCAGCTGGAAAAACCTAAACACCCAGAAATTTGACAACACAATTTCAAACAACCCCTTGGTCAAAGGGGAAGAAGTCTGGAGCCGGTTACGGGTTACTGGACAGTCTGGACCAGAGATGCGCAACGAAGTGCAGCAGCACTGGGGCTGGGGCGGGCAAAGGTGGCCCTGGTGGTCCCCAAGCCTCCACCTCAGGAAGCTCAAAGAGGCAGGCCAAGGTGAGAGTGCAAACACAGGAAATGGAAAGGACCAAAAATGCGTCAAATGCTTCGCCAGTCCTCTGAAAACTCGATGTGACAGGTAACTCTCCATCCAGATTCACCGATGCAGAAACGCGACTTCTCCACAGCAGACAAGAGAAACGAGGGTGTCACAGTGACGTACAGACCCACGTCTCCATGACTCGGGGTCACACTGCAAGACACTCGGCCCCAAACTCACCGTGGAGAGACTGAGGGCTCGGAATCTATCAACACAGCAACTTGGGCCGTTAAAATAACTTGAGTTCACGGCTATAAGCCTTTCCGCACTCTAGCCCCAGCCCAGATGGTACTGCTGGTGAATCCTACCAACCATTTCAGGATGCCAGTTCCCTAAATCCACCCAGAACACAGAGGGGGACATGGGCTGCTCAGCCGCGCACGACCACTCGAATACTGCACTCGTCATGCCCTAGGCCAGCGTTATCCTGTGACTCAAACTGGACAAACTGGTTTAAGGAAAGTGACCTGCATCTCCCACCACAGGGAGAGGAGGGGAAGAAGTGACAGAGGAAAGGACACCTGGCCACCAACGCCTCGTCCAAGACGGCATGTGTCCTCTGTGCCTACGTTCGGCACCATGGCTATCTCTTTTGCCAATGTGGCAACAGTGGCCACCGAGAGGCGTCCTCTCTCTTTCGTCGCTGCCTCCCGTGGCCCCATTTCATCCGCCATGGCTCCCTTTCCTTGCTCAGAGGATACCACTACCACCTGGCCACCATGAAGAACAAAGCCTATCCTGGGAGGCGCTGCCCACACGCCCCCCGCCCCAAGCACCCCACAGGTGCCTCTGTCCAGAATCCTGAAAGGAAAGGGTCTGCACACCCAGCCTTCTGCCACCACCCCTAGGCAGGTCAGAATCCTCCTGACCGCCACCAGCCCGCCACCCCACACATCCTGGCAAGCCACAGCCAGGCAGGAGCTGAGCCAGAGCCAGGAGGCTTGGAGCCAAGGAAGAGCAGAAGCTGCCCACTCCCCAGGAAGACGCCCAGCTCAGCACAGAAGGCCTGGACCCATGCAGGGGAGGTGCTCACCCCAACCGTTCCACCCCAGGGCCTCCCCCAACACCCACCTGCCGGCCGCTGTGGTGCTGCTGGCTTTCTTGGCCGGGCCCTTCTTCTGCTGGGCCTGCTTGGCAGCCGGGGCAGCCTTGGCCTTCTTGTCCTCCTCAGACTTGACCTTGTGCTTCTCCTTGTCCTTCTCCTTGTCCTTGTCCTTCTTCTTCTTCTCTTTCTCCTTCTTCTCCTTCTTCTTCTTTGGTTTGTTCACTGGGGCCTGAGACAGGGCGGCCAGCTGCTCGTGCACGGCCTTCAGCTGCAATGGAGCGGGCAGCTGAGCAGGCTGCCAAGCCCAGGCCAGGGCACCGCCCTGCCGGCACTGCCCCCCACAACTGAGCCCCTTCGCCTTCCCACCCTGCCTGCGGAGCCTTGGGGCCCTGCTCCCAGGTGCCAGGCTCGGCACGGGGGTCCAGCACGGGAGGCACTATGACAGCAGCCGCTGTCTTTGGTGCAAGTCACCACTCTTCCAACAGGAAGGAGCCAGAGCCCTCGGGCCTGTATAAGAAAGAGGCCGACCATGCCAGGCGCCACATGCCACGGCTGCAGGGCCAGAGTGGGCGGCTCCCCCTTCCCAGCGCCTGAATGCCACCTGCAGAGCACTGCAGGGTTTGTGTAGTGTTATTGTGGTGGCCACCTCCTGGCAGGGACACTCACAAGCCCAGCATGCAGGTGAGCTGACAGCGTGGCCCAGCCCCAGGCTCTCTGGGAGGGGCATGCACAGGAGGACCCTGCCAGTCTGGCCCGCTCTGTCCTGGCCCAGCCCCCCAGGTGCCAGCTTCCCGGTCTGATCCCCACTGCTCTGCTCATGGCCTCCTGACTTGGGAGCTCTGCTCCATCCCCTCCCCACCCCAGGCCCCCTGCCCTGCACAGGGAAAAGTGAGCTGAAGTCTCTGGATTTAGCGTCAGCTCTATGATGGGGGTGGAAACAGTCACGTCCGCACAGCACAAGGGCTCCTGCGGGAAGCCCCGACGGACACACAGCAAAGTTCACAGATGCGGGTCTGGGCGCCGGGCCCTCACCTGCTCCTGCAGCTCGGCCAGCCTCGTAGCTCGCTCCTCCTCCGAGTCCGAGCTGCCCGAGTCCGACGAGCTCTCCTCGCTGCTGCGGCTGCTCTCAGTGCCCTTGCTCACCACCGGGGCCGCAGGCGCAGGTAGCGTGGGCGCCTCCACGGGCTCATCTGGCATCTTGGCAAACCTCATCTCAAACACGTCCTGGGAAAGCACAGGGGCGCCTGAGGACTGGACGCCCACAGGGCGGGCCCTGGGCATGGCAAGTGTTCCCGAGGAGCCTTTCAACTGTACCCAGGGCTATGCACATGGCCAGGCCCAGAGTCTGGGCTGGCTGGTCTGGGGCACTGGCCTGGTTAAATAGGAGGCTGTCTGTAGGAGATGCGGGCATCCCTGTCCAGGCACCAGGCTGCCCCAGTGTGACAGCAGCGTGCCACCAACAGAGACCCTGGATGCGAGGCTCTGAAGGCCTCGTCCCATCCCTAGGACCCAGTGCAGGGTGTTGCACCCCGTGCAGTGAGCCTAAAGTCAGCTCAAAGGCCATTCTCGTCCTATAAACTGCTGTGAGCACCGGGCTGTAGCCTGGCAGCAGAGCGCTCTCCTAGCACTCACGAAGCCCAGAGCTCCATCCCCCAAGGCTCTGGGAAGCCCCTCTTCATGGATCCTGTGCCCTGGGGCTGCCCAGATTCACAGCAGAGGTGCGCACGGCCACAAGGCCACAAAAGGTCACACCAGCCCCTCCCACACCACACCACTCCACCAGACTAAAGGCCACTTTCCAGAGCCTGCTGTGGAGCCAATCTCCCCCATACTGTTCTTGGGGCAAAGACCACCTGTGGTGCTGACCTCAGAGCCCTGCCCCAGGAAGCCACTTGGGGAGGCAGCTTTGGTACTGGGGTTCAGCCTGTAGCTCAATTCATAAAGCTAACGGCAAGGCTGGCCGTGGCGATGCACCCTGGGAATCCCAGCAGTACAGGGGCTGCAGCAGGAGGGTTCTGAGTTCAAGCCCCGCCTGGGCCACTGGTAACTTTGCAAAATCCTGTCATTAAAAAGTAAAGGACTGGGTCGCAGCTCAGTGTGAGGGTCCTGGGCTCGAAGCCCATGCTGAGACTTGGACCAAGCACAGATGTGGGGGGGCACGTCTTTTGATTATTTGGAGACTCATTTCCTTATACTGGTATGTAATAGGCTGGCTAGGGTATTTCCTTCTCTCTTCAATTGGCCCTAAGCATTGCGGATCAGGCTAGCGAGGTGCTAACATGTAATCTCTAAGGCCAGCAGGCAGTCCTGTTTCCTCACATAGTGTTCTCCGTGTAAAGGATATGAGCACAGTGGGATGTTAGCGCCAACAGCTCAGGAATGTCAGCTGGGTAGGAGTCTCAGAGTAAAGCTATGACTCCCCAGGGCACAAGAGTTTGCATATCAGAAACCTAAGCAACAGCCTCCTGAAACAATGCCATTGCTACCTTAGATTATGCACATTGATCCTTCCACATAGCTTGATCTCTGCAATTTACAGAGATGCCAATCTTGCACCTGGCCAGCCAGCTCAAGTTACTCACCTAATTCCCGCCATCCTCACTGTCACTCATCCCTGAGCCACCCCCTCCTTCACAAGATAATAAATTCTGAGAGAGGCTTAGGATCAGGTCCTTTGTCCACATGTCCTCACGGGTACTGGAGTTAGGACCCCTTGGCTGCCCTTAACTTGGAATATGTCTTGGTGTCTTTACCCTCCCCATGGATTGCATTGGTGGTGGTAGATTGTAATTAATTTGCTGGGATTCCAATGACGTCTCAGTGGGATTACAAATACAACTTTTTGGATTGTGAGGAAAACTTTAAAAGGAGGGTTAAATACTTGGATGACTAAACTCGTTATTACGGATTACAATACTCAGGAAGAGCCTCCCGCAGCCATGTTCAGGAAGGAAGAAATAATACCAGCAGAACCTCATTTCTGTCTTGCACACCTCAGGACAATGACACGGGCCATGTCGCAGGATCCACAGAACAAGGCTGAGCAAGAAACCCAGGCACAAGAAAAAAAACAAACCCAGGTGCTAACAATGCTTCACTGGCCAGAACCTTGCGCTGGGTTCTTTTCTCACTACTAGGGATTGAACCCGAGGTCCTGCACTGAACTATGTTCCCAATCCTTTCACACATTCTATTTATTATTTTTTAAGACACAGCCCTGCTCAAACCTCCCTGACCTAGGTCTTCCTAGGAAAGTCTCTGCCCACGTGCCCTTGCTATGTGACTGGCTTCCCCATTTAACCCCTTTAATCAACATTACCCCAGCAACTACCCTTGCCATGAACTCACTGGTCCACCACAGTTCCGTCCCACCGTGTGAATTCCCATCGGCTCCATATCACCTAAGCAACTGTCCTTGTCATCTTATTAGTTGACTATAGTTCTGTCCCACCTTGAACCCGCCTCATCTTAAGGCTTCTCTCAGTAAAACATCCCTGGGCAGGGTTGGTGGGCAACCCACTTTCCTCTCCTTTCCCTCGCAGACAGAAGCTTTCTTTTTTGCTAAGCTACTAGGTTGTCCAGGCTCGGCTTGACCTTGTGATCCTCCTGCCTCAGCCTCCACAGCACTGGGATTACAGGTGTGGGCCCCTATGCCAACTGAAACCCATCATTTTAATTTTTTCTTCCAAAAGGAAAGTCTTCTGGTCACACACCCTCCTAAGTGTAAACACATACCCTGCCCCGTTGATTCCAGGAGGCAGAGGAAGAGGAACCCGTGTGCAGCGCCAGACTCGGCAGCGAAGCACAGGCGCATGCACGCACCCTTGCGAGGGCATCCCACGGTCCTGGCGCTGACAGCCAGACCAAGACACTCCCTGCCTTCCCCAGCGCGGCCTGGACTTCCCACGTTTCCCCCACACAGCTTCCTGCTGCTGTCGGGAGAGCAAAGGCTGTGCCGCAGCCATCAAGGGACAGTGACAAGCTCAGGGCACATCGCCTCTAACGAGTCACTGGCCCTGCCTGCCCCCGGGCCACTCCCCGTGTCATCTGCGGCCCCAGGGCCAGCACACCTGGGCACCAGCTCTCCATACCACTCCAAGACAGGGGGCTGCTGAGTGAGGCCCGTGTGCCACCCTCCCGGGTGCCCACCCCACACCCAGGGCCTCCACGCCTCCAGCACCAACCCCAGCTTCTAATGGCTTCCATGCCCAGCCTCCGTTACCTGGAGCTTCCTGGCCATGGCCACCACTTCGTGGTCGGGAGGATTGTACTTATAACAGTTTGAGAACATTAACCGGATGTCAGCAGCAAAGCCCTGTGCGTCCGGGTACTCACGGCTGTCCATCTTCCTCTGCAACACAAGGACAGGGTGTGAGCGGGCAGGCCTGGCGAGCACAGCACCCCAGCAGGTCTGCAAGGACAGCCGGACTCAGGATCCTCAGGATCCCAGCACCAGCCTGAACACCCTGGCTCAGCTCTCCGGGGCCTCGCCTTGGGGAGCCTAAAGGGAGGGGGCAGAGGCAACTCGATACCTTGAAAAGGAGTGCCGGGCCCAGGGACAGTCTCTACTGGAAGAAAAAGGAGCTTGGCAAATACCACAGTTCCCGCGATGGCCACCACACAATCCCTTGTGGGACACTGCCATTGGCCTCAGTGGTGGGGGGAGCAAAGTGCAGGCTCCTGGAGAGACGTCGCCCTCCGCCCTCCACAGCCCAGCGCTGCTCCGCTTACAGACGAAACCCCACTTCCTGCCATGAAGGAGTCCAGCTTTGTGTACAGAAACAACGTACACCCCAGGCCCACACCAACTCACACCCGGCAGGGCATGTGATCCACAGTGACCCGACCACCACAGGGAGCTGTGGCAGCATCCTGGGACCACAGAGGACAAGGCCTGGGTGCGCCGGGCAGTGATCACTTGATAGCTACACAGAGATGGACTGAGGGATGTGCTGGAGGCGGGAGTGGGAGCAGGGCCAGAGGTAGCAGCAGAGAACAAACTGAGAGTCTGGGCACAGGGAGGGTGAGGTGCTGATGAGCACTGAGCCCCGGGCCCACGACAGTTTCGAGTAGAAACTGGTAGTCAGAAATCTTAAAGAGGGAGGTGGACAAGTTGGGTGCAGGATTTGGTCAGTCCAGACCCCAACTCTGACTCCAGAATACGCCTTGGTACCCCTGGGGCCCCTGGAACACACATTCCTGTGCAGAGGGCTGGCTGGGAAGAAGCTGGGGGGGCACAGTGGCACCTGGAGGTCTGCTGGTATCAGAGGAAGTCTGACTTCCAGTTTTGGCCTGTGCCAGGACAAAAGCCACCACCTCCAGCTTGACCTTCAGCGTCTACACCGTCTCTACGGTGTCTTTACCTTCTCACATGCCAGCTTTCACAGATGAAGGCTGTTTGTGCTACCTTCGCTAAGGGCTGTCCCTAAAAGGGCATGGCAACCAGGCACAGTGGCTTCCACCCTGGACAATGGCTACTCTGGAGGCTCAAGCAGGAGGAACATGAGTTCGAGGCCAGCCTGGACAACTCAGTGAGGCCCTGTCCCAAAATAAAATTTTACAAACACCGGGTGTGACTCAGTAGTAGAGCAGAAAACCTAGCATGAGCAAAGCCCTGGGTTCTCTCCTCGGTGCAGGCACTAAACACAGCAGTAGTCCTGCTAGGGCCTTGAAGCCCAAACAAAGCACATCACAGTCGTGGGGCGGATCTGCCCTGTGACCCAGGACACCAGCACAGGCTGAATCAGTGCGGTCCGACCTCCCAACACCACCCCAGAAGCCGACCGCATAGGAGATGCAGACACAGAGGCTGTGGGCTACAAGGTGGCTCCAGGCCACTGCCAGGCCGCAGGGCCCAGCCTCGGGCTCCCTGCCTAGGGGCAGCCCGCTGGCCAACACGGCTCCATGCTCTACCCGAACAGGCAGCCAGCACAACCACTGACACCCATCACCGGGGGACAGCGAGCTTGCGGAACAGCTGCCGAAGCTTGGCATCACCGCCACCAGCCTTGGCCTGCCACTGCACGGACAGACGCCACCGCCACGGCCTTGGGAGGCATCTCGCTGTGAGATACTGACAGCCGGGGGTGAGGGACGCAACCCATGCCAGCCCTGAGAGTGGACCACAGCCCAGGCTGCTGCCTGATCACACAGAATGGGGACAAGAAGAAAATAAATGGAACAGTCGCCTTGGGCTCAACGACAGCAAGTAACCACGAAGCCTTTGGCAGCGGGACATGGGTTCGCCCGCTGCTGCTCGCCCTGGGGCCCAGCTCCGGCCCCACACATACTTTGACAGTGCTGAGGTCCATGGGGTGCTTGATGATGTCGTGGTAGTCGTGCAGCTCCAGCGCCTCGGCGTCCACAGGCTTGTAGAAGGGCCAGGCGTAGGCGGCGTGCTTCTTGGACAGCATCTCCCTGAGGATGCTGTCGCAGTGCCGCAGGTGCTCCGAGAGCTTGCCCTTCTTGCCCGCATGCTGCGGCACCTCGCCATCCTCCAGGTCCTTCTTGGGGGGCTTGATGGGACGGCCCCCACTCTCCCGCCGGGCCACCACCTTGGCCTGCTTGGGGTCCAACAGCGGAGGGGGAGACTCGCTCCGGCTGGCAGTGATGGCGGAGGTGGTAGGAGTCGTCGTGTCTGCTTTCCGCTTCACGCCCTTCTTCTGCAACAGCAAAGCAAGCAGTGAGCACGGGGAAGGAGGACTGGGGACCGGGCCGTGCGGCAGCCATGCGTCTGGCCCCTGGCCAGGCATTGCGCTTAGAGACCGTTCAGAGACCACATGCACAGTCTCGCCTCATCCTCTAGCAGTCCCCACAGCAGAGGACCCCGAGGCTCCGAGGGGCTGGGTCGCTGGCCCCAGGTCACACAGCTGGCAGCAATGAGGCTGGGACTCCAAAGCCCACCCTCACCAAGCCCAGGGCCTCTCTCCAGCAGGCCAAGAACCCGCCCGTGGCGGTGGGGTGACCCTGCACCAGGCCTGGTGGAGGCCTTGGGAGCTTCGGGCAATCCACTGCCCTCGCAAGGCCCTGGGGCTGCAAAGCTGGGAAGACTTGCTTCTGAAGACCAGCAGGGAAGAGCCGGGGAGGCCCCACCAGGCCCAACACTGGACAAGTGAGACAGGCAGGTGAGGAGTGCTCCAGGCTGGACACGCAGGGTAGCCCAACCAGGAGACATCAAGCGGCCACAGCGGGTTTGAGACTGAGGGACCCCGGGGCGGGGTGGTGGTGGTGGTGGTGGCAACCTCTCCACTCTGCTGCAGGCCCAGTTAGAGGAGGCACTGCCCCGCTGTCCGCGTGCCCTGGGGCAGACAGAGTGGGAGCAGCTCCCACCCCCAGGGCCTTGCCCCAGTTCAGCAGGCCTTTCTCTCACACAAGCTCCCAGACCAGGCCGAAAGCGCCCGGGAGCTAATGTCTAGAGCCCACCACGGGCACTGCCCTGGCCACCCAGACACTTCCCAGGAACCCACAGGAGGCCAAGCACCAAGCGCGTGCCGCAGAGGGCCCGGGGAGGGAGGGGCAGACTCATCCGCCGTGGAAACGGGACATGCTCCAAAACCGCCCGTGCTGTGGGAAGGGCTGGCCAGGTGCCACCCGAGGTGCAGGCAGTGAAGGCCGCGGGAAGGGGAGAGCAATGGGGTGGCATTTTTACCTTGGGCGAGCCATCTAACCCTGAGCGCCCGCTTCCTCATCTGTAAGGGGGGGACTACTGTCTGCCCCAGAGGGTGGCTGTGGGGATCAAATTGGAGAAGATAACACGCATGAGTGTCCCTCCAAAGGCAGGCGGGAGACTCCAGGGGCTCCACTGGCCCCAAGCTCACATGGTGCCCACTCCACAGCAGGCCCACGGGAGGCTCCGGGGGCCAGGGAGGAACCACAGGCCCTGACCACAGCCGCCGCTCCTGTCTCCCCGGGGTCTCACCAGCCCTCACTGCTGCCCCCTGCCTTCCCTGCCCTGACTGACGAGCTGCAAAAGCCACAGCCGCCAGGCCAGAGAAGCTGGGGCTCGAGTCCAGCCTGGCCCTCACCAGCTGTGTGACCTCCAGCCAGCCCCGAGCCTCGGTCTCATCTGCACAGAGAGCCTCCAAACATCAGCAGCACCTCTGGCCACCCCAATTCTGTCCAACTCAGGAATCCTTCGGGGCATGGACCTCCCAACCCTGCCAGATGGCCACCCCAGCCTTGGAGATGCTCACCTTGACAACAGGTGGCGTGGGAGGGACCACAGGGACGACGGAAGTCGTGGGAGGAGGTGGTGCGGCAGCCGGAGGGACAGGGACCGATGTGATGTTGGCGGTGATGGTTGGTACAGGGGTGGCAGCAATGACAGGCGTCTGGGAGACTGTGGGGGGCACATTCTGGAAGGGGGCCGCTGGGGACACCGAGGACACAGCCGCCACTTGCTGCGTACCTTCAGGACAGACAGGGAGCTCAGCACGGCAGGCCGGCCTCCACCTTGGGAAGCATCTAGAACCCCTCTTCTCCAACCAGCCGTGTCCCTTTCCCAAGTCCCTGCCCGGGGCAGAGCTTGTCCAGACGTTGGGGTTAAATGCCCCCTGCCCCAGACCAGAGGCTGGGAGAAGAGCCCAGGGCCAGCTCTAGGCACGGGGGGGTGGGGGGGGGCAGACTGCACCAGTATCAGCTGAGCACCCGGCTCCCTAACCACATTGCCTGTCCTTGCCACCTCCGCTCAGGCAGCCACTGGGCTGGCCATAGCTGTGATCCATGTTCCCACTCCAGGCTGGACTCATGGTGCACCCCTCAGCAGGGACACAGTCAACCAGGGAGCAGGACAGACCTGGGACTCCCAGGTCACCGAAAGCACAACAAAAGCAAGATTTGGAAGAGGGGCTGGAGATTTAGCTCAATGGCTTAAGTGCCTGGCTGGCTAGGGCGAGGTCGTGAGCTCGATCCCCGGTACCAAAAAAAAAAAAAAAAGATTTGGAAGAGGACAGGAAGGTGAGATAGAGACACGGTAGGTCACCATCCTGACCCAGGCCAGCTACTTGCCAACACGGTCGGCAGCCCACACGCAGCCCAGATCCGGCACCTGATACCTGGGACACAGCCTGCAGGGCCAGGGTCCCTGTCCCCAGCCACCCTGCCCACCACGCCTGCCCTTTACCTGCACTCTGAGTCCCCGTAGCCGGTTTCCGGCCTTTGCCCTTCGGAGCAGGGGGTAACAATTCTACTTCCTCCTGGGGCATCTGGGCCACTTTCTGCAGAAAAATTTTCTCTAAGGCTTGGGCCATTAGCACTATGTCATCTGTGGGCTGAAGACAGAGAGCCCGGGTCATTTGCTGGGAAGGGAGCCACACGCTGGCAAAAGACACTTGTGTGTTTCAGCTCAAGGAAGCTTTTATTGAGAATTTCTTAGGAGACTGGATGGGGCAGGACGGGGCAAGACAAATAGATTTCATCGTGGAAAATCCTGGGAAAAGACAGCTGAGCATGAATGGCAGAAACCAGGGGGGTGCAGCTCGGATGCACAGCATGTGTGAGGTCCTGGGTACACCCAGGGGGAGAAACCCACCCTCCACCCCATCGCACAGCGAGAAAGAGGTTCCCTCAGCTCAACACGCCTGTCACTTTTATTTAGGTCACATCACTATTAGAAAACACCAAAACCGGGCATGGTGGCACACTTGTAACACCAGCACCCAGGAGGCTGAGGCAGAAGGGTCATTATGAGTCAGAGGCCGTCCTGGGCTACATGGTGAGTTTCAGGCCAGCCTGGACCACACAGCATGACTCTATATCAAAAACAAAAAACTGCACAAAACTAGGTACACCAAGCTTCCTGCTCTGCTCTCTCGCTGGGCACCTCTGCAGGCAGGGGCTTTGCGCGGCCGCACCACTGGCTCGGCCACCTCCTGCTGCCAGGCTGGGCTCTCACCTCTGTACTGGTTCCTCGGGGTGGCTAAGGGTGGCCTTGCGAGGCCCAGGGTCTTTACCCGTGGGCCATACCCAGGGCTGCGTGCAGCCGCCCACCCAGGCGGGGCGTAGCCCTGCAGACCAGGAGCAGGAAGTGCCAGAGCCAGGACACGGTTCACCCTGACCCGTGGGCACTAGCCGGCTGCCCAGGCACCTGGGCCACACGCGTCACATCTTCTTACCTTGTTATAAATATAACAATTTGTAAACATGGTGTTGAAGTCCTGCATACATTCACTCGCACTCCAGTAATAATTATTTTCTAGTCTCTTCTTAATAGTCCCCATATCCATCGGGTTTTTTATTATTTTATGATAATCCTAGGAAAGAGACGTTCACAGGCATCACCAGCAGACTCTTGCCGTCACTCTGTGCTTCCCCACAAAGATATGGGACACGGGCAGCTGTTTAGTCTGGGGCGGGCAGGTGCGGGCCCGGACCTCAGCCACACCTCTGGCTCACCTCCAAGGGGACTGGAGCCCATGCACCCCAACTGCTCTACAGCTCTAGACCCACAGGGCGCCAAGACCCACCCTGGACTGGCCCTGGGTGCCCTCGCCTCCTGTTTCTCTACTTGGGTCCAGGTCAAAACCAGGTATAGCTGTGGGCACCACTGCCCAGAGAGCAGGCTTAGTGCACTCTGCACCGGACTGCAAAGGCCTGGTGGCCCAGCCGGGTGGCCTCTTCACCTCAGTGAAGACCTGGGCCCTGCACTTGTCCTGCTTGGCTTCTCACACCCTCCCCTACAGTCTGGGAGCTTCTCCCAATGCCCACTCCTGGGACGGCCACTCACTCTCCTGTGCCCAGCAGGGCTGCATCCCCACCCCGGGGGCACTGACTGTCCCTACTCACAGGCAGGTTCAGCTTGATGGCGTCCACAGGCTGGTAGAAGGGCCAGGCGAACTGGTGCCTCCACAGCGTCTTCACCACCACGTTCTGCATGTACTGCAGCTGGTTGGTCTTGCGCCCAGGCTTGCCAGGGTTGGACACCTCGGGTGGGGGCGGGTTCACAGGGCCCGGGGGCGCGGGGAGGCCCGCAGGGGCGGCTGCTGTGGTGGTGGACATCCTCCAGCAGCTGCTCACTGGCCGTCACTGCCACGGCACGCAGAGGCCCCGGCGTCTGCTGTGCTCCCCGAGGAGGCTCGGGCTCCCATTTCTGGGCCCGGTCAGGCACCACCTGCAGGGAGAGGGGCCGAGAGCAGCTGTCAGCCTGGAGCCCACTGTCACCTCCACAGGGACACTGCCCAGTCCCACGAGGCCACTGGCTGTCCCACCCAAGACATGTGGCTATCATCTGTCACAGAGCAATTCTCCAACCACTGCCCAACAGAGATGAACTGGACAGTGGGGCAATCTGGGCCTGGCCCACCTATGCCCAGGTAAAGGGCGTGGAGTGAGGACTCAGCTCACCAACCACAGTGTTCCCCGCTTGTAGGGGGCCAACGTGTTCCTGTCACACCCTCTACTATCCCCAGCCACAGATGACCCCCACACACAGAGCAGGATGACACAGATCCATAAGACAGGCAGAACTAGCACCACCTCAGCATTTGCAGACCCTCACCCTGCACCGGGCAGCATGCAAGGTATCCAGGAGAATGGCTGGCATTTGTGACCCGCGGGCCCTGACCAATCAGGACAGCCGCAGAGGGCAACACGGGCCTTGTGCCACCTTGCCCATGGGCTACATCTGGGCCGGCTGTCAAGACACACTGGTGACCAAAGGCTGGCCAGGAATGCCAGCCACACAAGCTGCACAGGCTGCAGCGGCCCCACCAGTCCTCAGAGAGCCAGGACCGGCAGGAGGCAACAGTGCTGGGCAGTGGAGCCTGCACACCACCCCCAGCGATCAGCCAGACCCCTTTCCCTCTGGGGAGGCAGCTGGCCAGGACCTTGCATGACGTGAGCACTCCCACTGGCACAGGCAGGGACAGACCCCATGCTGCCCACAGGGCCTCCTGGGGCCAGGACTCATGCTTTACCCAAGACTCATGCCACCATTTAGATGCCCCCCGCATGCTGCACCTCAAGGGGCTGGCTGCTACCCGCTGCTGGACCCAGCCACCTTTAAGACTGGTGAGTGCCAACCAGCAGGGCTGCAATGCAGTGTCTGAGCCGGCTGACATCCTGCTGGGCCCCTGCACTTGGCTAGGGAGGGCAGGCTGACAGCACAGACATCAGCGATGCCCCACGCCTAGCCTCTGCCCCACGGAAAGCTGGGTGCTGTGCTCCGGCACCCACTCCCAGCAGGCTCGCAGCCTCCCACACTGTTATCAGCTCCATCTGCCCCGCACCCACTGCTCAGGAAGTGCTGCTGACACAGGGCAGCGCTCAGGGCCCCTCCAGCTTGTGCCAGAGGCCGAGGCCTGCGTCCTTACCTCCAGACCAAAGCCCACCCAGGTCACCCTCGGGGCCCTCTTCAGCCCCACCATGCCGGGGCAGCAGGCAGTTCCTGCCTCAGTGCCACCTCTCTCGGGGACCTTGAGACAACTAGGCCGGGCAGCAGCAGGACACCCATCTCTGTGATGTTGGACAACCCCAGGGCTCCACCCACCTCCTCCTCACTCATGACCAGGCAGTAGGCTGGGGCCCCACTGGCACCCGCGCAGAGCAGATGCCTGTAACCTCCTGTGCGTCCACCACCCCCTGGGCTCTGGGGTGACTGCAGCTGGGGGAACCTGGAGCCCAGGGGTGGCCAGCACATGAGGTGCTGGAGCCCATGGCCAGTTCCCTGCTGCACAGCTTAGGGAGCAGGACATGGCCAGAGACTGGCCTGGGAGATAAGCAGCTCCAGGAGGGCTGGGGTGCAGGCAGGTGCCCCCCCATTCCCCAGCCCTGGAAACCAGAGACCAGGAGAGTGTGCCCAGGGCCTCCACCCAGTACTCAGTAGGGCCAGGGAGGGGGCTCCAGGCAAGTCACTGAGCTCTGCCCTGCTCCCCCACTGATCAGGCCACATCCCCACGAGATGCAATGGGGCACCAGGAAGAACAAGGAGACCCCAAGGCAGGACAGAGGTGACAGAAGTGGCTTCCACTAAGCAAAATTCAACAGATTGCACCCCAAGCTGAGGCAGCCTCGAGGGCCCTCCCAGCGACAGAGTAGCAGCCAGGCACCCCGGGACCACCAGCACAGCGGGACCGTCATCCCCAGCAGGCCTGGCTCCCACTCCGGGTGAGGCCAGTGCAACCAATCAAGGAGCAGCAAGACGCCCAGTCCCTGAGGACAGGCTCCGGTCAGCAGCTCGTGCCCAGGCTGCAGCCCCTTCTGCTCCACTTCCAGGGGACCAGAGATGCCGCATCACGGGAAGGGAGGCGGAACCCTGAGTCTCCTCGTCCTGGAGCCCCTGCATGACAGACAACCCCAAGACAAAGGACCCAGGGAGCTGACGGGCATGGACACAGAGCTTGTCTCAAAATTTAAAAAGGCCCAGGCTGCAGCTCAGGAGTAGAGATCCCCTGCACTCAACCTTCAGCAGAAAAATACAAAAGCAAAGGAAGACACAGGTGGTCTTGGCACTCAGTGGCATGGCTGGCACATGGCAAGTGGCTCCCGTCACCGCCCAAGGAGAGGGGAGATCAGTCACAGGGCCACTGCTCCCCTCCTGCAGCGCGAATGTGGGGCGAAGGACACCTTGGCCAGTGGCTGGGTGACAGCGGCCTGGGAGGGAAGACAGGAGGTGTCCCCAGCTCACAAGGGGGAGGACTCAGTCACGCCAGGGGCACCTGTGACTCACAGACGTCCAACGCATTTGCCCCAAGCGAGCACGGCCTCCTTCTCCCGGCTCCGGAAACAGGGTGCCTAGCCGCAGGCACAGGGAAGCTGGCCCTTCACCTTCACATGCTAGTTCCTGGCCCCTCCTGGGCCTCTGGTGGCCACTGTCAACCTCTCAGATTTCAGAAGGCCAAGTGGGGCCCAGAGCATTCCACAGGAGGTGGACGCATCCCTCCTCCATGCCTGCCCCAAGTAAAGCCACGTCCTGCAGGGAAACCAAGCCCACACCAGGCAGCCGTTCCTCTGTGCAGCTGGGCGCTCCTTCGAAGCTCGGGAAGAACTTTCACCTCTGGGGTGGCCCCGCACCCACACGCGCCTTGAGTCTCCCAGAACACATACATGGGAGTTAATGGAGGGCAATGACCCCACGTGGAGGACAGGCACCCCTGAGTGGACCGAGCATCTGCCTGCCTGTCTGCTGGAATCGGAACCAGCACAAATGTTTTGCCAGTGACAGGGTCACAGCAAGAAGTCCTAGGGCGTCCTCGCTAACACACGCATCCTTGGAGTCACACAGAGGCTGTGCCAGGACCTTGCTGCCAGTGAGGGGAGAGGCTGTGGGCAAGGAGGGCCGGTGCCCCTGCCGTGATCTATAGCCAACACTCCGGCACGTGGGAAAGGGGGCACCACCTACACACCCAGCAACTGTGAGAACGGGGTAAGCGCCACCCCCACCAAGCCCAGGAGGGCAGGTTGGACCTGGGAGGGGACAGGGCTGCAAGTCTGGACCCACAGAGCTCACACCTGGGAGCCAAGGTCTCCAGCGCACCCCACCCACCTCCAGGGGCTAAGGGTCTTCCAGCTCCTCCTGGGGTGCAGGGGGAAAAGGTAAAACCCAGGCAGTGATACCGCATATCCACACCTCTGCTCACCTCGCCCTCCGCGCAGCCCCTACCTGGACAGCTCTTTCTAGGGCAATCCCTGCTACACCCCGCCACGCACCAGGGAGGCCTGAGGCCAGGCACAACCCTGTCACTTCCCTGAACCTCTGCTCTGACCCGGCTCAGTGAGGCAGGGAGGGAGCCTCCGAGCAGGAAATGGAGGCTCTGAGACCGTCCCTGAGGCCCACCCCTCCCAGCCTCCCACTCAGCAGACAACCAACCCGGGAGCCTGCGCCTGGCTCCAGAGATGCTGCCCACCAGGCCCAGCAGAGGCAGGCAGGCCAGGGCAAGGGGTAGGTGAAAGTCACCACCTTCAACAGAAACTCCGAAAGCACCCAGGGCGGAAGCTGTATGAACCACAAGAGTCTTAGAGCTCGGGGAAAGCCCAGGCCAGTACCTGCGTAGCCGCCAACTGCGCTGACAGCACTCGCCTGCCCCAGACACCCCCCACCCAGCAGGGGCCGCAGGAGAGGGCGAGCATGGGCTAGACCATGCTGCACGGGGCCAAATCTGGGTCCTTGATGGGGCCTTGGGCAGCGGGCCTGCCCACCCCTCCCCAGGTCTGGGCCTCGGCTTTCCTGCTTCCCTCTTCCTCAGAGTGCGGAGGACCTGCAGGATAAGTGGACACCCAGCTTCCAAGGCTTGGCGGGCCCCAGGGGACATAACAGAGAGCCAAGGCTGCACTAGGGGTTGGGCCAGCCAAGGAGGGGGCAGGTACCTGTGTGACTGTCATTGTGGGAAACACGCAGAAAGAGAGGCAGTAGCCTGGCCATCTGTCAAACCATGGGGCCAGCCCTTCCTGCCAGGACCCTGACGGCAGCACCATAGCCAGGATCCTTGGTTGGGGGGGCTTCCCACCATGCCAGGCCCTGGGTCAGCCTGAGCAGGGAGCAGCTGCCGACTAATGCAGGCATTTCTGACCTGGCCTGACCCCTGAGCATGAAGCCCATTCTTGAGGGCCTAGGGAGAAAGCATCCCCACTTCCAGGAGAACCCAAGCTAGGAAGACAGTCAGGGAAGGCTGGCCAACTCCACAGGGACCCACAAGCACTGGGGGACAGGGAGGGTGCCAGCCACACTAGGGAGGTGACAACATGGACCAGCAGCACGAAGACAGGCAGCAGGGCCGGCAGAGGTGGAAAATGGCCGGGTCCCCATCCCAGTCAGACCCATGGGCAGCCGTGACCCCCACCTGTCCTGCTCAAGTCCACCATCATCGCAGCCACCAACATTTGCAACAAGGTGGTCTCCTGCGGTGGCAGAGGTGGGGCTCACTCTCCCCACACACCTGAGGTCACTGGAGCCCGAGGACTCATACGCCACATGTCCTTGTACCCCCGAATCGCTCCCTGGGGTACTGATCCAGTGCGTCATCCTTAATTTGGGCCTGTGCCCCTCAGGTCCCAGTACCACTAGGAAGCCCCACATGGGCTCTGCCTTCTGGGTCAGGAGGGGCTCTGCGGAGAGGGCACAGGCACAAGGCCACCCAGCCAGGAGGAGCCACAGCCAGGCCTGGACGGGGCCGCCCCCCCCCTCCCAGCACTAGACCCACACCCTCCCTGGAGAATTCCTGCTACCACGCCAGGACCCACGGGGAGCCCAGGGGGCAGCCACCCTGAGCCAGACCCCAGGCCTGGAAACCAGATCCACAAGAACAGGCGGCTCCACTGACGGACAGAGCCAACTGCTTCCTTCTGCCCATGAAGAATGGGGTCCAGGGCCTCAGGGCAGGACAGACAGGAGCATGGCCTGGGACTCCCCGCCCTGAAGCCAGGGCACCCCAAGCTTGCCTTGGCCTAGGCCACACCCACCCCAGCAGCTGTCCAGCCCTGCCAGGCAGGGGCACTGGCTCCAGCAGGCCCAGCCCTCCCGTGCAGGGCCACGCCACTGTCGTCACAGGGGTGACCTCTGATGAGCAGCTGCTGCCCCCTCATGTCTGCTCATCTGCACCCCTTACCTCGGTGAGGCACCAGACTGCAGCTCTAGACCCCACCATGACAAATGGACACAAGAAAGATCCTTTACAACTGAGGCCAGACATGGGAGCACACGCCTGTAATCCCAGCACTTGGGGATGCTGAAGCAGGAGGATCACCAGTTCAGATCCCACCAGAGCAACTCAGCAAGACCCTGCATCTAAGCAGGCTGGGAGGCCCGCCACGGCAGCACACGCCTATAATTCCAGCCGTTGAGAGGCTGAGGCAAGAGGATTGCTGTGAGTTCAAGGCCAGCCTGACCTGCACAGTGAAACCCTGTCTCAGAAAGACAAAAAAATAGACTGGGGTTGTAGCTTACTGTGAACGCCTGGGTTCAATCTGCAGTATCACACCCCAAAAAGGACACTTCATGCCTGTGTCTGACACTTCCTGCCTAGGTTCTGAGGGGCGTAAGAGACGCCTGCACACTTGATGGAAAAATCCTCGCTCCTAACCAGGGCTGCTGCTCTGGAGCTCTGGGCTGACGGCAGCTGGTGCTTCCAAGGCCACAGCCCCATCCAGCCCTCCACAGTCACCTCAGAGGGACAGGGAGGGGGAGACATTTAGCCAGAAGAGCAAATGGGCTGCTGAGCCCGGGGTGGGGGCAGCACACTTTTGCCGTGAGCAGCAGGGAGCACTTTGACGAACACAGCAGGGCGGCAGGGTCCATCAGGCACCCTGGGGTGCTGGGCACAGGAGCCTGCACTCCCCATGAGCATCTGACAAGAACCCCAGTCAAGGGCCTGCTTTACAGTGGGTAAACCCAGCCTGGGAAGGGTCTCCGCCTCCCCAAGCCCTTGGGCCCTGGGAAGTTCCATGACATCCACCGGACACCCATCACTGCCGTAGTGAACATGCACCTGTCTCCCGGGACCCGAGCATCAACCGGGACCAAGAGAAAGCTGCCACTGCACACCAGCCACCTCTACCGAAGCTGCGTCCACCAGGGCCTGGCCACACCTCCCCACCAGGCGCTGGGCGTCCCCAAGGAGCCAGCACCATCACCCCGTTTAACAGGTGCAAAGGTAGGCTGGGACAGGAACATCATAAGCCGAGAGGCTGCAGAGGGCCAGGAGCCCAGTGCGACCACCTCACCCCAGCCAGCTGTCAAAGGCTGGCACATCCTGTGCTCACTGTCGCCCCAAGACAGCCCCAGGACCCAGCCAGCACGGGCTAGGGCAGGACTAAAAACTGAGAACACCGCCCATAACCCATGGAGCTCTGGTGCCCACACCTGCCCTGGACAGGCGGGCACCACTGAGGACCTAGTCAGACCCCCCGCCCGGCTCTACATGGGGTGGAACAGCAGCAAGCCAGACCATCGGGCTGCACTGCCCAGACACATGGCCCCCACACCACTCAGGACCCCACTCTTGTCCCGGAACCAGGCACCACGAGCTCATGACAGCACACAAATTGGCACCACAGGCAGAATGCAGTCACCCCCAAGTCCCATAGGGACAGACTCCGAGCCCCAGCTCCTCATCGTGGTTCAGTAGTGACATGGATGTCCCCTCTGCCCCAGATTCTAGGCCACACCAAGTGAAATCTTCTATAGATCATGCAAGGCATCTGGATGTCACTTGTGGAAACACCAAGACACTGGTTACTCAGTCACACTGGGGAACACCTGACCAGGACACCTCGATGTCACCGTACCCGTGACAACTGCCAAGCAGCACAAGTCCCCTCCCCACACCACCCTGCCAGCTCCTGATGGACTTAGTAGGCGACTGGGGCCTGGGACCAGAAGGGGCTTTGTCCAGATGCACACGCAGCTCCAGGTCATCAAGACCTGGCTGCGGTATGTACAGATGACAGTTCTGGAGTAACAGCCAAGAGCTCCGGCTGCACACTGCACGTGCATGCACGCACGCACACGTACTCGCACATGCACATGTGGGCAGGCCCAGCCCCTCACAGCTCTGTCACCATTCTCCTCCTCTTGGGAGGAGCCCTTCCGCAGCTGGGCCATGGAGTGCCCTGATCCTGGGCCTCCTAGCTGTCACCAAGATGAGGATGCTGAGGAAACATCACCTTCCAGACACAGACTCAGCCTTGCACTCAGCCACTCATGGCAGTAACCATGACGACACGCGCGCACACGCAGACGCTGTCCTGAGGTTGCCCTGTCTGCACCAGCTAGGGGCTGGAACCTCAGGAGGGTGGGAGAGCCCCAGGACAACCCGAGGGGTCAGGACCCTGTAAGCTTCAAGACTCTGGCTGGAATAGAAAGGTTAAGGAATGAAAAGTTGCACTTTCAACCTTACCTTTTCAGGCTCAACTAGCTCCTGACTCCTGAGGCAAGCACAAGGGATCTCCAAGGGCCTTAATGACCAGCCCAGAGTAGGGACACACATAATGACCTCACTACTGAGCCAACTGCTTCCAAATCCAGAGGCCTGAAGAGCAGCTTCAGGCAGGTTCCCAGGTATGGATGGAAGCAGTTCTGGACACGCCCTGGGGCCTGGAGGATTTGGAGGAACATGGCCCTTGCCCACCAAGAGCCCAACCTACAAGGGCAGCAGGCAGGTGGGTGTGACACAGCTTCAGCAGCCCCTTGGGGCACACTGTGGCTCACTACCCCTCAGGGGAGGCTGTGCGCGGTAAACCAGGAAGTGGCTGAGGCAACCCCGAGGCCAGGGGCCCAGTGAGGCTCCTGGCCAGCCAGGCGCTCCCTCCAGCTGCCTAGAGCAGCAGCAGCAGGCCAAGCCTTCCCTTCCCACACTCCCCCACTTTCACTTTCTGCGGGCCTGCTGGTCTGGCCTCAGCAGCGTAAGTCTCTAGGAGAGAGAATTCACAAATCCCGTCCTCTACTCCAACTTCACTTCCCAGGCCGGCGGTGTCGCTGTCGAAGGAAAGCTATTACTTTCTAAAAACAACAAAAACCAGAGTAGTGTGTGCTGTCCACCCCAGGAAGCTTTTCACTTCCCTCCTTCTCCCTGAACAGCAGTGCTAGGACCCATCTCAAACACCATTGAGACTGTCTGGAAAAGCCCGAGGTTACCAGAAAAGCCAAAAAAAAAAAAAAAAAACACTCCCCCTCCCCAAAGCGCAGAGCCTTATCTCCCTTGATCTGTGGCCACCAGCACACATCCAAGCCTGACACTGGAGAGCAAACTCAAACCTTTATTTGCAAATGAGACTGCCGCAGGGTAAAAAGGACACCACCACCACCCCCAACCAGGAAAGGTCCCTAATCCCTGAGGTCTGTCCTGGCAGGGGCCTCAGGCCTTTTCCTAACCCCTGCAGACAGCCCCTAAGAAACCAGACCCCCAAAACACCACCAAGGAACAATGCAGACTCCAGGACTTCCTCAGGGGCACCCCAGGAAAAATCTCCACTTTAAAAGAAAAAGTACGGGAGGGAGACTTCGAAACAGCAGGGAAAAAGAAAACTATGTCGTTCTCGTCTTCACCACGGGGTGCAAAGAGGAGTCTGTGATCTCACTTGTTTCAGCCGTTAGTCGATCCACGGGTGCACCCCCACCCCATAACTTCTGCAGACAATAACCAAGTTTAATGTTGGGGGAGCACCAACTACGCTCTCCTCTGCAGAAAGCGCTCTGCCAAAATTCAGGACCGCACATACCAGCGACTGGGACCTGGCACAATCGCGGGAACTCGGGGCAGACCACGGGCCCCGCCCCCAAGAGGCGCTCGGGGCACCCCGCTCCTCCAGAGCCCAGGCCGCCCGAGGCTTCCCCCGCGGGCTTGCCGTGTGGACACGGAGAGGGGAGACGTCCCGAAGTCTCTAGCTTTATTCACGAGAAGCGCCCTCTCCCCGGGCCATGAACGAGGTTTGGGTGCACGTCTCTGCCCCGATGGGATGCACCACGTCGTCACGAAGGTGCCCACCCCGAGGGGAAGGAGGGCAGCGCCCCTGCCCCGCCCGCCTCACTCGACCTCGCCGGATCAGGCGCTCTTCGGCTGACTTCGATCAGGTACAGGGCTGTTCCTCCGACCCGGCCCAGCTCGGCCCGGCCCGGCCACGGGGATCCGGTAACTCGCAGGGGCGCCAAGTCGTTTTCAAGCGCCCGCAACTCTGGGGGCCACCGCCCCGGACCACGCCGCCGTCTTCGATCCCCGCCCCGGCCTGGGCAGCGCGGTCACAGCGGTGCGGGAGCGCACGACCCGGGCTCCCCGCGCCTACGCCCGCCGCGTCCTCCGGGTCCCCTCGGAAGATGGCGGGCAGAGGAAAGGGGAAAAAAACCCTTCCGCGAGGGAGGGCGCGCGGGCCGTGCCAAGTCCGGGCTGCGCGCCTCGGCCGCGGCGACGCCCCCGAGCCCAGGACCCAGGCGGCGCGGGCGCGGGGCGCGGAGCCCGGGGCCGCCGCGCTTTGTTGCATCGTGGCCGCGCACAAAGGCGGCGGCGGCGGCGGCGGAACGGGCGCCCCGCTCCCCGGTTCCCCCAGCACCCCGCGCGGAGTGCTGTGGCCGCGCTCCAGACCCGGCCCGCCGCCGCTGCCCGCCCCCGCCTGGTGCACAAGGAAGCGAGAGAAAGGCGTACTTGGCCTCGGCGGCTGCGGCGCCGTCCCCTCCCGGCCCGCGCGGCCGGCTTCTCTCTGGCCCGCCGGCCCCGGCAGCATAATAGACGCGCGAGCGAGCAGGGCTCATGCGCCGCGCGGTGCCTGGCGGGAGCCGTAGTCCGCGCCCGGGGCCGCCCAGGGGCTGCCCAGGGGACGCCAAGGCGCGCGGACTACACGTCCCGGCCCCGCGCGCGCCCACCCCGCCCTGCCCCGCGCGCCCCCGCCCGACCTGGCCGCGAGCGGGCCGGGCCCGGGGGGCGCGCGGGGGCGGAGCTCGGCGCCCTCTCACAGGGCCCGGCGGCGACTCGGGGACCTGGCGGCCACCCTTGCCGCGCGGCGGGGACTTGCGTCTCGGGCGAGTTTCCGGGCGGTTCCCGGAGGCAGGGAAAGGGCGTGGATAGGGCACTGCGGAGCCCTCTGAAGCCGCCCTCGAACCCAGGCGGCGCGCGCACCTGCGGGCCCCCGTGTTTGTAAACAAACCGCGCGCCTGATGAAGCTGGCGGGGGCGCGCTGCGGGGGCGGAACCTCGGGGAGGGGCCGCGCTCGGCCCCGCCCCCGCCTTGCCTCGGGCGCTGGGGAGCGCGTCCAACCCCGGGCTGCCCGCGGTTTTCACGTCCTCGAGCCTCGGTTTCCCCATCTGTCCGGTGAGGGGATGGAGATAAGTCCCTAGCCCAACATTCCAGGACTGGGTCCCCGTGGTGAAAACGAGGAGCCCTGTCCCCTTTCCTGTGCTGTGGCTCTGGGAGGCCCAGTAAGTGGACACGTCGGATCTTGTTCTGATTATTGGAGTGTGCACATAGACACTTTTAAAATACAATTTAAGAAAAACCTACCATGTAACATTACACGTAAACAAAGTGTCAGTAACGGCGAGCCCCGAAAAAGCGGTAAAATTGTATCGAATCTTGATGAGCGATCGCTAGTACCTTCTTTAGAATTTTTTTTCTTTTGTTTTCCCTGCAGATATCAGGAAGGTCCTGTTTTTGGCACATCGTACAACAGGTTGTCAGTATTCTAGTTCGAATAGCCATAAGGAACTTCCGCTCGGAAATGCGTTGTGTAGCTTTCCCTTCCAATTTCTGCCTTTTCATCTGGATCAACTTGTCATCGCCGAGGCCTCCAGCCCAAGAGTGGGCGGCCACCGGAAGACATCGTCTCCAGGGAGCGCTGGACCTCCCTCCTACACGGTGGGAAAGGCTGCCCTGCTCCGGGCCCGAGGACACCCGAACTCCAAACCACACCCAGGCTCTCTGTCTCGGAGCCGTGCTGGGTAACCACTGGCGGCCAGAGAGTGGTGCCTTGTGAGCACTCTGTCATTTTGGAGGTTCCGGGAATCCTGTAGCTGGCTGTAGCAGACCTGGGGCTCAGAATAGTCTCCAGCTGGTGTGGGTCCTTGTTTCTGGTGATAAGGGGAAAGGAAACGAAGGCATATGTTTATAGGAGAAAGCTTTCATTGGGAGTGAGGGACTTCACAACAAAGGAGAGAAAGATGAGAGGACCCAGCTTGGGCAGCCCAAGGGAGTGCCCTGGGAGGAAGGGGTCTGGGCAGACCCCCAAGTCAGTTTTTATCCTGCTGTGACTTGAGGTGGACGGATGTTGCAGCCATGCCAAAAAACGAAAGCAAGTTAGTGACCTAGTGCGACCCTGTCTCAGAACAGGATGGGCTGGGGATACCACTCAGCGCACCCCGGTTTCCATCCCCAGCACCAGACACACAAGCACGTGCCCCTGAGTGAGTTTTTTCTCCCTGCCCCTGAATCTGCTCTTTCCTTCTGTGTGCCAGGGTCAACCTAAAAACTCCCAGTGCCTGGGTTCATTTCAGTGACCACCAGTGCCATGAGCAGCTTCGCCCCTCACCTCCAGGACCAGGTACTCTGTGCCGGGCATCCAGAGGAAGAAACAGGACTGGGACTCAGCCAGGCCCCAGAGCCCGCCTGCAGGGTGTGGAGACCCTGAGACTCTGCCCCCAGGGCAGTTTCCCTGGAGGTTGGGGCTGCTCCTACCCGGCTCTGCTAGGCTGGGGCTGGGAGGGTTAGGGGACCAGGGGCTCTGATGCCACTCACTGAGGGACAGGTCACTGTTCCTACCAACTTGGGGGCCACTTCCCTTTCCTGCCCTCTGGGTCACAGGCTCCTGGACACTCTGGCCATCAAGACAGGCTGCTTCTCCACACTCCTGGCAAGGCCAAAACAACCCACTTCTACACCTGACCTGGATGCAGAAGCGCATGGCCAGCCACCCTGACCACGACCAGCCACAGTGCCCTGCTCCCACCGATGGGTCAGCCACTGACCCACAGTGATCCTTAGAAAGAGGACCAGAATCCAGGACTCCCAGGGGCCCGCTGTCCCTTCTCTTGCCTGCCCACCACTTAGGCCTGGTCAGATAGCTCAGCCCTTCCCATGGCCAGTGGAGCCCCTGGGAGGCCACGTCGAGGGGAGGGTGCTGACCAGCCAGCTCGGCCAGCCCTCTGGAGCTGGGAGGGACTGGGGTGGCCTGACTCCCCATCCACACCCATCGGCCTGGCTCCAGGTCTCAGGGTTCTGTCCCCCTTGAAGTTGGGCCCCTGAGAGCTGCTAGCACGGGAAGCCATGTGCTTCCTCCTCGGTCAAAGGTGAAGCCCAGGCCCAGGATCTCCAGCTCTGGCCATGGCAGGAGGCAGGCTCGCCCAGCCTAAATCCTGGCTGTCTGTCTTCCAACGAGACAGAGCCCCAGCAACAGGGCTCTCAAGCTAGTGGGTGCTCAAGAGCTGAAAAATGAGCCAGGCATGGTGGTGAACCCTGTGATCCCAGCACTCAGGAGGCCCAAGCAGGAGGATCCACATGAGTTCAAGACCACCCTGGGCCACATAGCGAGTCCAAGACCACTGAGATCTCAAAACACAAGAAAGAGCCGGGAAAAAGATGAATCTCCACTTTGCCCTGTCCGCCCTCCCAGGCTCCGCCTTCAGGCCTCACCGCAGAGATCCTGGCAGCCACAGCTCCAGCCAGCACCTGGCCCAAGGCCTGCGTGGGGTGGGGGCGGCAGCAGAGGGTCAGGGCAGGCCCCTGAGCCACGGAGCAGTCGCAGTGCAGCACTTTGTTTAGACATCAGTTTCCTGAAAGTTCAGTTAGCACAAGTCTTCCCCGGGAACCTGACCCACTCTCAGCACTGCTTTCTAAAAAATAATCCGTTCGGGCTGGGGGTGCAGCTCAATGGGCAGGAGCTTGTGGAGCAGGCGGGAGGCACCCGGCGCAGCACTGCTCACCGTGACAGTGTAGCAATAAATAACAAGTTTGTGTCTCCAGCCAAAGCCTGACCCGCAGGAGACACTGGCAGTGGAGAGCAGAGATTTCTAGCCCGGTAATAATTTACCACTACTGGCTACACTTTCACAGGATTTTGTTTTGTTTTGATTTGTTTTTGAGACAGTGTCTCACTATGGCTGCCCCCGGTCTCCCTGCGATCCTCCTGCCTCAGCCTTCAGAATGCCAGGATTACAGGCCCCTGCCACCACATCTGGCTGATTGCTCAGAATCTTTGAGCAGGGCTGTGAGGTAGGCATCCCTGTACCCCTGTGTAGTTGGCACAGTGAGGGGGCGTTACCAGCCAGAGCCCTGGTTTGAGCCCATCTCATCTGGGGAATGCACCCCAGCATCCTGGGCCTCGGTAGGGGTGAGCGTTTTCCCAGAGGAGGCAAACAAATGCCCAGGCATTGCCCTAGTAAAGTTCCTTTAAGCAAAGGGTAGCCTGGCGTGGTAGAACGTGCGTGTAACCCCAGCACTGGGGAAGCTGAGGCAGTAGATGGCTGTAAGTTCAAGGCCAGCCTGGGCTACGAAGTGAAAGCCTGTCTCAAAAAACAAAAAACAAATCCACAGAGGTCCTGGGCACAGCTGGGGCAGGGTGAACATGGACAATTTGTCCCCAAGCCATGAGATGCTGCCAGGCAAGAAGACAGGTGATCACTGGGCATGTCGCACATGCCTGAAATCCCAGCACCCAGCTGAGTTATATCCCGGCCCTATTTTCCCCCCACCCGCCCAGCCCCATTTTTCTTCTCGATCGTTAGTACTTTCCTCTTTCTTCCATACCTAACAGGTGTTGCTAGGTAACAGAAATCGAGTTGTCTTAATGAGCCCTCGGGATCTGGCCTGGGAAAGCACTGACCCTGGGTCTCCTGGGATGCCTGCCCGGACTCCGTACGGGTCTCCTGTCACACCAGGCCCTGCCCTGTGCCCTGCCCGAGGCTTCTGCCACAGAGTAGTGTCCCCAGTAAATGTGTTTACAACAGTTGAAGACATAAACAAATAGCTGGGGTTTTTTGGGTTTTGGTTTTTTTTTGAGACAAGTTCTCGCTGTGTAGCCCAGGCTGGCCTTGAGCTTGTGATGATTCTCCTGCCTCAGTTTCCCAAGTACTAGGATAACAGGTATGTACCACTATGCTTGGCAGAACAGCTATCAATTTTTTGGTTTTGCTTTGCTGTGTTTTGTTTTTGTCTTTTTGAGGCAGGGTCTGACTGTGCAGCTCAGTCTGGCCTTGAACTCACTTTGTAGCCCTGGCTGGCCTCAAACTCATGGCAGCAGCTGTTGATTTAATGTCCATTTTATATCCTGCCTAGTCCTTTCTTTTGAAAACCAGTTATTTCCTGGCGTGCCATGCCTAGAGTGCCAGCACTTGGGAGACTGAGGCAGGAGGATTGCCATGACCTCTGGGACAGCTGGATGGGCTACTTAATCTAAGGCTGGCCTCGGGGTTGGAGATTTAGCTCAGTGGCATAAGCACCTGCCTTGCAAGCACGTGGTCGTGAGTTCGATCCCCGGTCCCGATTAAAAAAAAAAAAAATCTAAGGCTGGCCTGGGCTGTACAGCAGGACCCTGGCTCAAAAGACAAAAAGCAAAACAAAGAAAAGTTGTTTACCCACTAATACTAAACTCACTGAGCAGGAAATCAAGACAGTAATTCCACTAACAATAGATTAGAGGAGAAAAGGAACCCCAGAGTCCACCCAGTCAGGAAGGTCAGAGCCCCGCACAGGGAAGGTCACAGAGAGGAAGACCATGCTAGGGAAGGGACGGCCCCCTCCTCATGGGTCAGCAGGATTCCTGTTTTGCTGGGTTAATTTTTGTCTGTACTGGGAATTAAACCCAGGGCCTTTGCCCTGAGCTACATCCCCAGCCCTTATCTTTTCTTTTGAGACAGGGTCTCACTAAGTTGCTAACTGGCCCAGGTTTGGATATTTGATCCTCCTGCCTCAGCCTCAGCTGGGATTTCAGTTGTGTACCACGATGCTGGGCAGAATTAAAATTATTAAAATAGCTATATTACAAAAGCTGTATACAGATTCGATGCAATCTCCACTGAAATATCAATAACATTCTCCACAAATCTAGAAAAAATTCCTAAAATTCATCCAGAAACACGGAAGACCCAGAGCAGCCAAAGCAACCCTAAGCAAAAAGAGCAAGGCTGCGGCATCACGATGCCTGATTTTAAATTATACTGTAGCTGGGCGGGGTGGTGCACGCCTGTGATCCCAGCCCTTGGGAGGCTGAGGCAGGAGGATTATCACGAGTTCAAGATCGGCCTGAACCACATAGCAAGGTCTTCTCTAAAGAAAAAAACCCCACAGATTACAGATGACCAAGAATTACATGAAAAATGTTCAACAGCATTGACCTTTAGAGAAATGCGGAAGTGATTTCGATGTCCTGTCTCGACCCATTCAGAATGGCTACAACCAAGAATTCAAAGCACAGCTGCTGTTGAGGACGGCAGGAAGGGGCCTGTGTACCAACAGTGGGAGCGGAAAGCAGCACAGTTGCCACGGAAATCAGTATGGAGGGTCAGCAGGAAACTAAAATTCGAGCGACCGCTCGGCACGCTGTAGGGTCAGCTGCACACCAAGGTTTGTTGGAGACCTGGCCTCAGAAGCCATCAAAAGAAGGGGATTATATGTATAGTGGAGTATTATATAGTGGTGAAGAGGAGTGCAATTATGTCTCAGGAAAGTGAATAGAACTAGAGATGAACACGTAAGGTGAAATAAGGAGACTAAGACAAGTGTGACATGTTTCCCCTAATATGTGGGGTCTAGAAGAGATGGCACAAAAGCAGAAGGTAGAGTATTATTCGACAAGAGGAAGGAATAAGGGGGGGAAGGGTGGTAACGGGGGTAGGATTACATCATTAAGAGATAGTGATGTCAGCACAAGCGTACTGAGGTGACAGGATGTACCCCATACTCTGAAGTGAGACAGTAGGTTACAAAACAGCAGGCAGGCCAAGGCTGCTGTGGGGGCAGTCCAACCCCTTCGTCCAACAGTGCCCCCTCCGGCCACCCAAGCCGGCCGTCTCCTGTTTCTCTTACTCGCCTTGAGGTCCAGCCTGATCCACCTCAGGGCCTCAAGCTGAAGTCTCTCACCATTTTCTCTCTCTAATTAAAGCTTTTTTCCTGCTTCTAGGCCAGGTATGGTAGCACAAACCTGTGATTCCAGCACGTGGGAGGCTGAAGCAGGAGGATCACTGCAAGGCTGAGGCCAGCCTGGGCTACATAGACTCTGTTTAAAACAAAAACAAAAACAGAGTGATTTTCTTATTCGTACCATAATAAAATGCTGTAAATAAGTGAAATTAAGAATTGCTGTATGAAAAAGAAAAGAATTGCTGTCTGTGAGCCGATGGGTATGTTAATAGCTTGACTTACAGTATTTAGCTCATAACATATATGTATCTGAAAGTTTGTTTACATTGCACATATGTAAGATTTTATCAAAAAAAAGATCATGTTGCTAGTTTAAAATTTTTTATAGGTGCCAGGGATTTAGCTCAGTGGTATAAGCACTCACCTGGCAAGTGCGAGGTCTTGAGTTCGATCTCTGGTACCAAAAAAATAAAATAAAATAAAATTTTTTTATAAATAAAAAACTAGCTAATGTTGGCATGTTTTGGGGGAAATCCTAAAACTTCTAGAAATAAAAATACATAGGCTAGGGCTGGGGATTTAGCTCAGCGGCTTAAGCGCCTGCCTGGCAAGTGCAAGGTCGTGAGTTCGATCCCCAGTACAAAAAAAAAAAAAAAAAAAAAAAAAAAAAAAAAAAAAAA
>PVJX010016963.1:0-39242 GCA_004027295.1 Dolichotis patagonum
TAATGAAAATAGAAACTATAAAAACACCATAAATACTTGGAAATTAAATAATATCCTCCTGAACAACCAAAGGGTCACAGATAAAATAAAGGAAGAAAGTAAACAGTATCTACAATGAAATGAAAATACAAATACAATTTACATAAGCCTGTAGGATGCAATAAAAGCAATAATAAAATGGAAATATACAGCAGTGACTTCTCACATTAGGAAAACAGAAAGATCACAAATCATTCCTGTACACAAACAAGTTCAGTAAGAGAGAAAATAGGGAAATCACATCCAAAATCATCCAAAAAAGGAAATACTTAGCAGTCAATCTTACAAAGGATATAAAAGAGCTATACTCTGAAAATTACAACACTCTAAAAAATAGACCAATTATATAAGATATGTGAGGAATGTAAAAATTCTTGCCTTTTGTTAGTAAGACACAAATCATATAATTCTCTCCAAAGATCTACATTAACATGTTAGTGGTTTTTTTCTAAAAAGTTATACACATTTTTGGTAAAACATTTATATGACTTTTAAGAACTTTAAAAAATCATTAATTGTATTTTCAAGCCTTAGCATAATTTTCAGTTGCTTAAAAACTTAAAAGCCTGTTGATGCTACTTAATTTTATTGCTACATCATCTACTTTTGTTATTTTCCTGTTTTTCCACTATATAATTTTATACATAACTGAATAGAGAAATATAAACATTCTAATCAAGAGATTAAAAAAGATATTATAAAGTGGAAAGATATCCCTTGCTTATGAAGAGCCAACACTGAAAATGCCCATATTCCAAAAACTGTTATATGGATTTAATGCACTACCAATCAATATGTAATTAGTATACCTCACACATAAGAGAAAGCATTCCTAAAATTCACCAAGAATGAGAAGGGACCCAGAACTGGAAAGACAGTCCTAGGTATCAAAGGAAAGACCAAAGTCATCAGAAATCCTGACCTGAAATTTTACTACAACGCTACTGTGATAGAATCAACATGTTACTGGCAAAAAAACAGACCTGAAGATCAATGGAACAAATTAGAAGATACAGTCACAACTACAAACACCCTCAGTCACCTTACCTTTGATAAAGGGGCCAAACAACTTAACTGGAGGAAAGATAGCCTCTTTAATAAATGGTGCTTGAAAAACTTGCTTTCCATATGCCAAGACTAAAACTAGATTTATGTCTACCACTATGCACTGAGCTAAGGTAAAAATGGATCAATGATCTAAATATTAAAACAGAAACACTAAATCTACAGGAAGCAAAGGTAGGTAGAAATCTTGAAGACACAGGAGTAGGCAGAGAGTTCATGAACAAAATACAACCCCAGCAGGATGCAATTCAAGGAATAAATAACTGGGATTTCATCTTATTAAAAGTTTTCACCCATCTAAAGAAATCATTGACAAAGTGAAAAGAAAACCCATGAACTGGGAAAAGACTTTAGCCAAATGTCCCTCAGACAAAGGACTAGCATATAAAGAATTTTTAAAAAATCAGTCCTCTAAAATACAAATATCCTATTCAAAAATAGGTATCTGATATGAATCCACACTTCTCAAATAAAAAACACAAATGGAAACAATACATGCAAAAATGTTCAGCATTATTGGTCATTTGAAAATGGTAAACTAAAACAACACTGAGATTCTATCTCACTCCAGAAAGAATGGTTATCATCAAGAAATCAACCAATAACAAATGCTGGTGGGGCTTCAGGGAAAAAGGAGCCTTTCTCCACTATTGGTGGGAGTGTAGACTGGTGTGACCACTGTGGAAATCAATGTGGAGAATCCTCAGAAAACTAGAAGTAGAGGTCTTATTCAACCAAGCTATTTCTTTTTTGGGTGTTTTCCCAGATGAATTAAAACACCATACCCCAGTGATATATGTTCACCTATGTTTATAGCAGCCAAATTTGTAATAGCTTAATCTTGGAAACAATCCAAATACCCATCAATCAAGTAATGGATCAATAAGATATAATATTTTTATACAACACAGCAATACTCATCTATGAAGAAAAATAAACTTGAGAACTTTATAGGTAAATGGATACATCTGGAGATCATACTTAGTGAAATAAATCAGACTTGCATGTGCACATATCATATTGTCTCCCTAATGTAAGAAACTGAAAGAGTAAATATGATGCAAAGGGTACAATAGATATTGTAAAAGAGAAAGAAACTGTTCAAAGGGAAAGGACAACTTTCCCTTTGATGGGGAAAAAGAGAAAAGAAGGAAGGGGAAATATATATATATATATATATATATATATATATATATATATTAGCTAAGATATTTGTGCTACTAATTCTACTAGTTCATGGGAAACAATGGAGTTTATGCTGTCTGATCTATTTTCCATGCCTGTATCTGATAATTTGAGCAATTATTTTGAAGATAACAATATGTAATATAATAATGATTGTTAATTTCCTACCAGTTTATTTTGAAATCCTATATCTTTTTGTTTTGTTTTTATTGTTCTGTCTTTTTTATTCTCTTTAAAAAAATAGGAAGTTAAGAAGTTAAACTATCATTATTTGCAGATGACGTGATACTAGACATAGAAGTTTCCAAAATCTCCACCAAAAGAATTCTAGATTTAATAAACAAATACAGTTGCATAGCTGGATACAAAGGCAATGCTCAAATATCAATAGCCTTCCTTACACAAATAAGAAACTCACTGAGAGAGAATTTAGGAACAGAATGTCATTCAAAACAGCACCAAAAATAATGAAATACTTAGGAATCAACCTAACAAAAGAAATTGAAAAAAATCTCTTAACGTGGCAAGTCATACATCATTTTAATGATGTTCTGAGAAATACATTGCTAGGTGATTTCATCATTGCACAAAATCCTCCAATGTTTAAAACAAAGAAGGTCGTGACATGACTAGGTGACATAAATTTGTGGGGTCAGCTTCGCATGTGTGATCTGAAATGTCCTCAGGCGACAAATGAGTGCGCTGTCTCCTGACTGAGGTGTCTGTTGGTATTAGCAGCCTGAAACCTGACTCAGCTCACAGGGGCCACCATGGCTGCTTAAAACTCCATTGTCACAGCAGTTCAGGAATCTACATTTGGTTTACTCCAGTCCAGTGGAGCAGATCTCTGATTTTCCCTTCTGTGACCCACTGGAGGAAACGCTGCATTCAAAGTTACAGGTGTTTAGGCTTGTAGGCCCAAATATTCTCCTTATCTTTTTTTTCACATTTTAGGGTATAGAATAAAGCTGATTTTTAAAAAATCTTTCCAATTGTTTTTCTTATGCCTTTCCCAACTGCAATATTTGCAATTAATTTTTTTTCAATTTTTGTTTTTTTAGTAATATACATTTGCAGTACACAATGATTACATTCCTCATGGGAAGTTGGCATATGTGCATAACATATCTTAATTCTTTTTTTACCCTCCCCTTCCTCTTCCCTGTCACCTCCCTCCCTCATTTCTCAATCCCCATTCATTTTGCAAAAGATCTATCTCCTTGTTTCCTATTATCTTTGATTTTATTCTTCACTACTATTTCTTTTTTTTATTTCTTAGATCAACAGATTTTGGACCTTTATTGTGTTTGCAAGTGCCTTCATGTAGCATTTATATTCATTTTTGGTTCTACAGCTGGGAGAAGGCGTATATACCCCAGACCCTTGAAAGTCTGAGAGTGAGTTTAGAATTCTGAAAATGATGAGGTTGAACTTAAGAGTCCAGTTTCCAGTAGTGATAATTTAAGGTTTCAGATTAGTAGAGGGCAAATATGCCTTCTACTTGCCAAAATTAAAAATATAAAAACAGTTTTTCCTACTGAGGAAATTAAGGATGTTAAACTAAATTTAATAAAATTGAAAATTATTCAAACACACTTCTGTAGCTTTGTAACTCACAAAAGTAGTTTCTATAACATTAACTGACATTCAAGGTAATAAATGTAGACAACCTCTAGCTGGGTTAAAGCCCTGATTAAGCTGAAACTACTATAATTTAAAGCAGTTTGCATATTTGAGTAATAGTTATGATATTCTCTGGTATGAATATTTCTAAGGTTCACTATTACTGCTTAAATAAAATCAAGCATATATTTTTCTGGAAATTCATGTCTCTGTGAATAAAAGATTTCATTTAAAATTTTTTGAATAATATTTCTTGCATTTATGATAGAGTATTTTAAAAATTTAAAATAGATTTTATGTACAGTATAGTATCCATTATCATAATAATTATTAATTTACAATACTGAAGGAAATTTAACACTAAAACATTAATAGTTTTGTTAGTATATTGAGAGCATTACATTTTTTAAATGCTAAAAAATTGATTTTAATAATAGGAAGATTTTAAAAAATTGTCTTACATTCTGTTTCAAATGAGCTTTCCTTTTTTTTGACACATTATGTTCCTTAATATTGCAGTAAAAATGCATACACATTCAACACATCAAAAATCATACTTCATTTTTTAAAATTATGAATCTCAGTTTTTCCTTTTATAATGAATACTCTGGCCATTCATTGATTTAAGCAGTTACAACTGACTGCACTCATTTATTACGAATTTTCAAACTCGGTCCACATTTGCATCTGTGACATATTTTTGTTGCACACAATATATTTTGCTATATTTATTAAGATATTTTCATGTTGCCTGTTCCAAATTTCCCTTCTTGTGGAAGAACATGGAAGATATTATATTATGTATAATAGGATAGACTGTGGAAGATAAGTACTGTATGATATAACTTAGATGTGGAATTAAAATAAAATGTTCAACTAACAGACAGAGAGAGTAGAATAGTTGTTCATAGAGGGTTGGAGAAAATGAAAACTTACCTTGTAAGTGTATCTTAAATAATGTTTAATGTACCTTTCAGAAGAATGTCTATCCTGCTGCTCCAAGTAGAAGATTCTGCATGTGTTTTTAAGTACATTTGTTCTAATATATAGCTTGTCTGATATGTATATGTGGATTACCTATCTGTTGTCAAAGTGCAGTGGCGAAGTGTTCTGCTATGATTGGACTATTGTCTATTGTCTTTCCTCAGATTTTTAATTATATATATTTAGGTGTTCTGATGTTAGGTGCACATGTGTTTACAATTCGTGATGAACTGACCCTGTTATCACTATAGAATCACCTTTTTTGATTTCTTTTTTCACTATGCTTCATTTACTATTTAACCAAATGTACGTATAATGGACTCTACTATTTTGTTTTTCATTCACACAGATTTTTTTACTTTCAATGAATTTGAACCCTAAAAGTTGAATTGAAATTACTTCTGGGAAGTATAATGTTGGTTTTAGCTTTTAATGCATTTAGCTGTATTCTGTTTTTAAATTTTTTTTTTAATTTTAAAACTGTATTGTACTTTGAAGTGGCAAATTTAATCCCTTTACTTTCAATCAAGACTTTTGCTAGTTGTTTTTTGGTTCTTCATAAATCTTTTGTGCCTTTCTTCATAATTACATGATTTTTGGCTGTACTATGCTTTGATTCCTTATTTTTTAATCTTTTTGATATTTATAGTAGGTTTATGCTTTGTGTTACCATGAGGCTTAGGTAACACATCGAATAGTAATGCTGTCTTAAACTAATGACAAATTAACTTTGATCACATCAAAAAGTTTTTAAACTTTTACTCTCTCGTTTTAGATTTTGATATCATCTTACCTCTTTATGATGTGAATCTTGTTAGAGTTTTTTCAGCACAGTTGGGAGATTAAAGAGAGAGAGAGAGAAATATAACGAGGCCTTTATTGCAGGCATGAAGGGCTGCAAAAGAGTGCAAGATGCCTCAAATGGGGAGCTGGGGAACGGTTTTTGTGGAGTTGGGCGGGGGCTAGGGTGCTTGGGTGATGGTGATCATGATTTTGGAGGCTTGGGATTGGAGAAGGCTCAGCGCAGGCAAAGTTGTAGCTTTTCTATTATCTCTTAATGGGAGTGAACTGTTGAATGATCTAAGGAAAGTACACATTCTCAAATCTCTCTGTTTAATTTCTGTCTTTCAGCAATAAAGGATCCTTCAGGCTTTGAGTGCTTTTGTTCATTATTTAGTGCTTACCAATACCTGTATTTTGGTATATTTCATAATTTGATCATGTTGCAATGTATGTATGCATATATATTCAATCGTAGTGTTTTTATTTATGCTCTTACAAATAACTTCCTCAAAGCTAGGCATGGTGGCACATTCCTGTGGTCCCAGGACTCAGGAGGCTGAGACAGGAGGACTGCTGTGAGTTCAAAGATAGCCTCTACTAGTGAGTTGGAGGTCAGCGTAAATTCCATAGGAAGATCAAGTCTCAATACTCATCCCAAAACAAAAAGAAAAAAAAGTCCCCAAACACCCTCTACTTTCCTCATTACATACTTATTTAAGTGGCAAAATTCCCAAACATTAATTAGCACCAAATGAATGTAGAGCAACAAAAGCTCTCAATTATTCTATTAAGAGGGCACCATGGTAAACTACTTTATTTTTACCATCTAGTATTGAACTCTGATATTTATTCAAATGTGCTGAAAATTTATGTCCACACGCAATATAAGTGAAAATATTTTATGTGCTTAATTCATACTCATCAAATTAGGAAGCAACCACGTCCTTCTGTAGGTAAGGGGACAAATATACTGTGGACCATCCAGACAATGGACTAGTATTCAACACTTGATTCAGACCAGAATGAGCAAGCCATGAAAAGCTGTGGAGGAAACAAACGGATAATACTAAATGAAAGAAGCTGATCGGAAAAGGCTGCATGCTGGAGAATCCCAGGATAAGGCTTTATGGAAACAGCTAAACTATGCAAACAGTGAAAAGATGAGTACTTTCCTGGGGTTAAGAGAGAAGAAAAGATGAATCCGTAGAGCAGAGAGTGTTTTTTTTAGGGCAGTGAAACTACTTTCTAAGATGTCATTTTGATAGATACACATAATGCATTGGTCAAAACCCAGAATATACAACACCGAAGTGAGACCTGGTGTAAAGCATGTGCTTGGGGTGGTGGTGATGCATCAAGGGGCTGCTGATAGTGGAGAGACTGCGTGTGGCAAAGGGCTGGGGGATGAGGATAAGTCTCTGCACTCTCTAGGTAATTTTACTGTGAATTTAATAATTGTGTAAGAAAAATGAATATTTTTAAAAACAGCTTTCCATGGGTCCTTGAACTTGAAAGACTTGAACAGAGTCTGGGTTTTCTAGATTTCAAAGAAAATGTAAATTGTTCATTTCCCATACATTGGCAGAAATTAAACCACAGAATTTGCTCTGTTTGAGGCAGTCACTGAAATACTGGTTTGATTCTTTCAGTCTTTTCATTGTTTTTGCTAGAGTCTGTGAAGTCTGTGTCATATATCTGTAGTTTAAGAAATGGAGTTTGGATGTAGAATTTTATCTTACCTTCTCTGTTACTCTTTCTGGAATTTTGCTTCAATTTCCAGTTTATTTGCTAGTATCAAAACAGTACAATTACTTAAATTATGTTCTTTCTGCCAGAATTCTTTTATCCAGTTATCAGTTGCACCCTTTTGTAACTTCAGGAGAAGTGTAAATAGATGTGATTATTTCAGTGAGGCTCTTTTTCACTGCTCAAGTTCTTTCTAATTCATGATTTCTTTAACTTTTTCAAGTATTTTTACACAGTGTGTGCATATGCATTTTACAAATTTAATTTTATTGGTACAATTTAAATACACATGGTTATCACATGCATCGTAGAAAATTTTTATCTGTACATAATATATCTGGATTCTTCTTTTTTTTCCAATCCCCACCACTGTCTTCAAACCCACTTTCCCAAAAGATTTGTTTCTGTTTTACCTTGTCTTCTCTTTTTAAATTTTACTTTCCTTCCTTTCCCCCTGCCCCTTCCAGTATTTTCCTTCCCATTTAAACATGTTCTTTATATTTCCCAATATCTATTATAAATTTTGTTATTTATTTACACTTTCAGTTTCTCATACCATAAAGATATTGTGATACTTAAACATGTGTGCCCAATGTATTTCACTTCCGAGTATGCACTTAGTTAAATATAAATACCTCAATTTTATCCTTCTTTATGGTAGAGTAGTATTCTTTTCTTTTTGTCATGGTACTGTTTTAGCATGATTTCAAGTCAGTATAGTAACCTGCCTTTCACCTACCTTGCCTTTGTTTCCCAGGATTTTTTTTATATTCTTGGTCTCTTATGGTTCTAGAAGAATTTTAGGATTTAGCTCAGTGACGTAAGTGCCTGCCTGGTATGTGAGAGGTCATGAGTTTGATCCCCAGTACCACCACCAAAAAAAAAAAAAAATTCAGCTTTAAACATGTGTTTCTTCCTTTTTAATAAATTCTGAGAAGACCATAGTGGAAAACATTCTTCCCTGTTAAACACAAATATTCCTGCATTTTGCTGACCTCCTGGTGTCTAACTCTTCTAGTTACAATTTTAAATGATTTTAAATCTTTATTTATTGTGCTTACCATTCCTAACAACTTAAGAACAATCTTAAATCTTTCCAACTTTTGGAAGATGTATTCTTCCAGCAGCCAATGTCCTTTTATACTCCTGCTTGCTCACCACTCTCATTCTTTTCACTGTCAATACCCTGAAAAACAAAATTTTCAAGCCTCCTTCTTCTTTGTGTCACATTTACTCACCAATACGCTGTAGTCAAGCTTCCAAACCACCCTTTCTTCAAATCAGCTCTGGTAAATGTCATCAGATCCTTGGCTAGTGATTAGTTGAATGAGCATTTTCATTCTTCAATTTCCTGTACCATTGATTTGCTCATACAGTAGATTTTAGGGGTCACGTCCATGCACTTGCTGTGGCATCATGGAGTTGCATGACGTATCCTGCAGTCCAGCCATCCCCAACATACTTTGGGGAGTCCCCAGGCATGTTTCTCTTACTGGCACAAATGTGGCTTTCTATTTTCTGTTACTCTGCCCCCACCTACCCAGGCGTTCTGTCTGCTTCCATATCTCTGAGCTCTAGTTTGCCCCTTCTGAGCTCAGTCACTCTTCAGCTATACCTGGGCTCTACTTCCCTCCCCGATAACAGAAATGATGGTCAAGTAGGAACAGAGTGAGTTTTCAGTTCACCAAAAACATTCCTAAGATTTTCTTTCTCTCAAAAGGACACTGCTCCATTTTGTTGATTGCTCATTATCTGAAAACAGTACTTCATTATCTGAAAACAGTACTTCATTATCTGAAAAAGTACACACTTACTTTATCTACTTTTATGGTTGTTTTTGACAGGAATAAAGTCTGATAGTAGTTATGCTTGCATAGCATTAATGTAAAATTTTGTGATACATTTTACAATAAAAAAGGTGAAACCCTAAAACTTGGAATCAGATAGAACTGGGTGCAATCCTGAATTAGCCCTTTCTGTCCATATTACTTTGAAAAATTGGATAAAATAAATAACATTAAGGATTGTATTATATATAAATAAACAGTTAATTATCTTTCATATGTTTTAAAAATATATTACTGTGCCTTTAATGTTTACACTGTGCAATAAATGGAATAATGCCCAGATGCTTTTGATAATATGACAACAGCTCAGCAAACATCAACTTTTTCAATGATTTCTTTTTCCTCTTAGAACTTATAGCTATGAGATAATGAGGACTGAAGCCAAAGACAGTTTTCATGGGTTATAGAGTCCCTTATTCTAGGTGTTGGGGAAGGCAGAACTGCACCTCCACCAAGACAGCCAAAAATCATGGGATCTGTTAAAATGATCAGTCTTGCAAAACCCAACCATCCATAAGACACCATCTATAAGACCCATTATGGTCTAGTTTCAAGTGGTCCCTCTCACATTCTAACTTCAGTGAAGTCTGTCCTCTGCTGTGGAGCTAGCCTAATTTAAGTTTTCCTAACAGTTATGACCAAAGTAGTGAAATAGTTAAAATTGTGCAAACTGAACACATGATTTTATGAAGTTTAAGAAGGAAGCTGTGAAACAAAAGAAGGAAGTGAGTTTTGTATGGAAAACATACAAAAAAGTTTGTAGTAGATATCAGTTATGAGATTTTTGAATGGAGGTCTAACCGGTGTTGCTTGTCCTACTGTTATATGAACAAGCAGAGCACAGGAAGAATCTCATTTGAAAGAAAATAAGTTCAAATGAGTTTTTAAAAAGTTGCTATTTATGTTTTTAATAGTTTTCTAGGTTTAGTTGAAAATCTGGATCTGGAGGTAGGGTCTGTTAGATAACTGCATACTCTAAGACCCTTCTTTCTGAGAAGGATTCTATATTTCTATTTTTATTTCTTTATTTTTTATTTTATTTTAAAAATAAAAATAGGAAAAAAGGATTTAAATAATACAGAATTTCAAAAAAGAAAAGAAAAAAACTAGGGAATTAACACTAATTAATATATTGCACATTGTTATCTCAGAACTAGTTGTTTAGGTTACAAAATCTAGATACAAAAGTGATCAATCAAACAATGACAGCACAAACTGTTCTTTTTGATGAACTAAGAGATATTTGTAGTATAATTATATATCTAATGTATGTATACATATATAAATTTATATATATTTACCAACATACACATAATCTTTTCCTTTGTTCCTTTTATCCTTTCCTCTAGCCCAGTAGTTCTGTCATTTTGAGCACTTTCTTTCCCTTTCAAAATTACAATTTCTATTGTACATTTTGGATCTTATTACTCTTTCAGTTTTTTATTATTATTTTTTAACACTAGAGAGACAATATGATATTTATAAATGTGAGTCTGATTTATTTCACTTATGAGTATATTCTCAAGTTGCCTCCATTTACCTATAAAAGCCTCAAGATCATCCTTTTTTATAGCTGAGTAGTATTCCATTGTATAAAAATACCACATCTTTTTCATCCATTCTGTGGTTGATTGACATTTGGGTTGTTTCCAAGACTGAGCTGTTATAATTTGCGTTGCAATAAACATGATTTTACATATATCACTGTGACATGACATTTTCAGTTTTTCTGGGAAAATACACAGGAGTGGAATAGCTAAACTCAAAGGAACTTCCAATCCTAGTTTTTTGAGGTATCTCTATACTGATTTCCACAGTGTCAGCACCAGTCTACACTCCCACCAACGAGGGCGATGTGTTTCTAGTTTTATCCTTACCATTTATTTTGATTTTTTTGTACATTTTTAGGCTTACTTAGCTGATCTTAGCTTATCTCTTATCCCAGCTCTGACTGCCTACTCACAGAAACTGATCTATGTTCCTTTCTTTAGAATGGGGGAGAAAGGATGAAGATTGAATCTAGTTATTCCTTGTTGAGACAGGATCAATGTAGAGGGGACCAGTACTCAAGGATCTTTTTTTTCCTTAGAGAAGTTGATAAAGGTAGGTTTGTGGTTTAGCTACTATGGGGTCTTATTGGAGGGTCAATATAATGGATCATGATAAAAGGAGTCTGAAATATTTATTGTTGATTTTTTCTGTATGATCACTTTCAGTTTAACAATTTAAACAAAAAGAAACAAATTATTCCAAGAGAGTAAGAGTTTATATCCAAACATTAAGGTCAGGATGAGGAGGAAGAATGATGTGATTAAAGGGAGGAGCCAGGTTTAGACCCTAGTTTTAAGGGACTGGAATAAAAATTATAATCAGCTATTCCCTAGACTTGCTTATTTATGGAAGTTGTTTACAAATATAATTCTTTTAGGGTTTTAAATTCTTTTTCCACCTGATGTGGATCTGAAGATGATAAATTTATTTATGAGTGTGTGAGTTTTTCTGAGTTGGACCATAAAAAGTTGAGAATTCCCTGGTTTTGTAAAACTATTTTATGTATTTTTAGTTTTTTATTAGTACAAGTTTACAATCATTACGTTCATCATGGGGAGCTGGTATATAAATAAACATAACAGATTTTAATTATTTTTCATCCACTACCCCTCCTTTCCTTCCTGCTCCTTCCAACTTTTGGTTCCCTTTTCATATGCAAAACTCTATTTCCATTTTTTTCCTTTCAACTATTTTATTTCTCCTCTTTCCTTCCCTCCCTTTCCCTTCCTTCTATTTCTTGTTCCTCTTCCCATTTGAAAAGGATCTCCCCACAACTTCTTACCTATCTTTTATTTTACCCGTTGTTTATATTTTGGCTTTTCATGAAAGAGAAAGTATATGATACTTAAAACTTATGTGTTGGGTTTATTTCACTGGTCTCAAGGTGTATCTATTTCCTATTAATGTCTCCATTTTACCCTTCTTTATGGCATAGTAGTGCTCAATCATATATGAATACTACATTTTGTTTATCCAATCATCTGTTGATGGACATATAGACTGTTTCCAAAATTGAACTATTACGAATTGTGCTGCTATAAGGATGGGCATGTGTGTAACACTGTAATATGATGACTTTATCTGTTTGGGGAAGATATGTAAAAGAGGAATTGCTGTGCCAAATTGAATTTCTGTTTTAAGAGTTTGGAGGAACTTCCATACTGATTTTCATAGTGGTTTTACTAGTTTACATTCCTATCAACAATATAGAAGGTTTCCTTTTTACAGAAACCTTGCCAGCATTTGTTATTATTAGATTTGTTGATGATCACCATTCTCTCTGGAGTCAGATGAAATCTTATTGTTATTTTAAATTGCATTTTGGTAATGACCAGTGATGTAAACTTTTTAAAGATAGATTTATTGGTCATCTGTATTTCTTTTAAGAAGTGTCTATTCATTTTGGTTTCCCAACATTTGATTTTTAAAATTTTGTGAGATTTACCTTTTTTTTTAGTTCTTTTATATTTTAGATGTTTGTTTCTGTCTGCAGAATAGCTAGCAAAGTTTTTTCCTATTCTGTAGATTGTCTCTTCAATCGGTTTCCTTTGCTGTGTGGGAGCTTTTTAATTTAATATGATCCTATTTCTTAGTATTATTTCTTGTGCTGCTGAGGTTTTGTTAAGCAGAACCTTGCCTATGACTATGACTCTAACAGATTTACTTATTTTATATTCCATCAGATTGTGCATTTTTTAAAAATATGGATCTTTGATCCTGGCTATTTTAGTTTGGGATGTAATGAGGCTATATTGGTCTAGACTCACTGAATGTAACTACCTAATTTTCCTAGCACCATTTATTAAAGATACTATCTTTTCCCCGCTGTATGTTTCTGGCTTCCTCATCAAAGATCAAACATATGAATGTCCCTGAGTTATGTCTACTTCCTCTCTTCTGTTCTGTTGATCAACTTTTCTGTTTCTGTGCAGTACCATGTTGTTTTTGTCATCATAGCTTTGTAATTGAACTTCAAATTTGGAACTGAGATGGCTCCTGATTTCCTCTGTTACCCTGCACTGCTTTTCCTATTCTGAGTCTCACTTGGTTCCCTATGAACTTTAAGGTTATTTTATCTAACTCTATGAGAAATGTTGTTGGTATTTTGATTAGAATTGTATATATCAGTTTTTCAACTGTAGCCTTTTTTTATTATATTGGTTCTGTCCATTCAGGAAGAAGGAATATCTTTCCATTTTCTGATTTCCTTTTCAATCTCCTTTTTCAGAGTGATGTAATTTTTGTTGTACAAGTCTCTTGCTTCTTTGGTTAGGTTAATTGTTTGTTTTTGTTTTTGTTTTTTTGGTGTCAGGATTGAACTCATGACCTCGTGTTTGCCAGGCAGGTGCTTATGCTGCTGATCTAAATCCCTAGCCCCTAGGATAATTCTTAAGTATTTAATTTTTCTTTATATTGCTGTGAATGGTAGTGCTTTCTTAATTTCTTCCCACTGAATTCATTATTGGTGTATAGGAATACTATTTATTTTTGTGTCTCAATTTTGTATATTGCTACCCTGCTAAATGTGGTTATTAATTCTAGGTGTCTTATTGCATAACTTTTGGGGGTATTGTGTAGAGGATTGTGTCACCTGCACTTCATCCATTATATGTATCCCTTTTATTTGTTTTACTTGCCCGATTGCTCTCACTAATGTTTCAGGGAGTATGTTGAATGGGACTGGTGATAGTGAACATCTTTGTCCCTTTCCTGATGTTAGAGGGATTGCCTTCAGTTTTTTTCCTCATTTATTATGATGATGGAAGTATTTTTTTCATAAATAGTTTTCAATCAGATTTAAATAAGGTACTCCTACTCCTATTTTCTTCAGGTATTTATCATGAATGAATGTTGGATTCTGTCAAAGTTTTTTTTGTGTGTGTTTATTGGGATGGTTATGTGATTTTTGCTCTTTTTTCTATTTATGTGATGGATCACATTTATTGATTTGCCCATGTTTAACTATTCTTGTATCCCTGGGATGAAGCCTAGTTAGTCATGATGCATGAAGTTTTAGATGATTTTTCCATTTGTTTGTTACTATCTTGTTGGTGATTTTTGCTTCTAAATTGATTCGGTAGATTGGTCTGTAATTTGTAATTCTCTTTTTACTTGGAACCTTGTCTGGTTTTTGAATCAGCAAATGCTAGCTTCCAAGAATGACTCTGAGATTATTCTTTCCTTTTTATTTCAATAAAGATTTTGAGGAGTATTGACATTAGATCTTCCCTGAAGCTCTTGTAGAATTTGGCAGTGAATCCATCATGTCCTGAGATTTTTTTGTTTTATTTTATTGTCCAGTTTCATTGCCTCATATTGTATTATTCATGATTTTCAAATATTGGTTCAGTTTTGGCAATTCATGTGTATCTAGGAATATCTCCATTTTTTCTGAGTTCAGCAATTTATTGGTGTACATATTGCTAATGATCTTCTGAATTTTATTGAATTCCATTGTGACGCTATGTTTTTATTTCTAATTGCATGGATTTTTGTCTTTTTCATCCTTTTGGTAAGACTGACTAAAGTTTGCTTATTTTGTTGATTCTTTCAAAGAAGAGCCCTTGAACTCTTTGGTATTTTCTTCGTCTCTATTTCATTTATTTCTGCCCCAATCATTGTATTTCCTTCCCTGTACTAGTCAGAATTTGGATTGTTCTCATTTTCCTAGGTCCTTGAGTTTTATAATTAGGTTTTTAATTTAGATTAGCTCTTTCTTGAGATGTGGCTTTTCAAAAACATATGCTTTCCTTTTAGGGCTGTTTGAATTATGCTCCATGCATTGTATGCTGTACTGACTTTATCATTTAATTCTAGCAGCTGTCTGATTTTCCCTTGATTTCTTCTGTGAGTCCTTTATTATTCAAGAGTATTATTTAATTGTCATGTTTGCATAATGTCCATTGCTTTTTTGTCATTGACTTTTAGTTTCATTTTGTTATGATCTGACAATATGCATGATAAAGTGCTATTTTTGCATTTACTTCAGCATACTTTATTGACTACTATGTGGTCTGTTTTGAAGAAAGTTCCATATCCTGCCTAAAACAATCTGTATTGTGTTAGATGGGACACTGTGTGTATATCTATTAAGTCCATTCGTCTGACAATTTCTGATATTTCTTTGTTGATTTTTTTGTTTAGTTGTGAAAGAATTTACCTAAGAAATTCAAAAATACCTAAGGATTTTAAAGGCTATTGCTGAACTTCTTCTATAGATGTCACTGTGGCTTTTAGTCTTGTTGAACCATAATAGTGAGCTTTTGGATTTGTGTTTTTAAGAGGGGAGTGCCTGTAAGCCATAGAGGTCCCTTGACAATTATATACTTCATACCTGAACTCTAGTATAGCGCTATCACGTGAGCATTTACCCCAACCTAAATTTCTTAGTCCCTTATAAGAGGGCATATTAGGTGCATCTCCTTTATGCCATGATCACAGTGTTTTAAGGATTGTAGCCTGAGGATCTGGTATGAAAAGGCTAAATCCTCCAGATTTAGTTCCTTATTATTTGGAAAACTGTTACCCAGCATAGGCTCTTTTTTACTTATAAGGCAGCACTAGATCTAAGTCTGTTCCACATAAAATAGTAAAGCCATTTTTGTTAAAGGAAGGAGAACCTGAAAGTTTCTAGGGGACAGAATGTTTTGTTTATGAATTTCTCAGGGCCAGTTCTATTAGACCAAATAGAACAAGCTCCTATCTAACTTCTTTATCATTTTAATGGAATAGAGCCACTAAAATTATGGAGTTTGTAAGTACTTAAGGTTATAAGAGAAAAATGAGTTCCAGAAGAGTTTTGAAAGGATGTTTTCTGGGAGAGAGGCATATAAGACTGGCTGTAAATATCCTGAGTTGTGACAGTCCTGATACACTGACATCTAAGTAGAGAAAAGTTAATGGAGATACTCAGCATATGCCTGATATCTAAGTTATTGTTTAATGCCTTGCAGTTGTGGCAGGGGCCAGAGTGCAAGACCTTGGAAAATTTTAGTGGATTTTAAAGTAACTAACACCAAATCCTCCTAGTTAGTTCTTACACTATGGGGTTTTATTTTCTGTGGTGTAGCCACGTCTTGTTTTGATAATATAAGGCAATGGTACAGAATTTAGGAGGCGTCCATTCTACCAAAGGAGATCTTTTATGTGACCAAATGCAATGGGAATCTTTTTACCACAGTTCAGTCACCAGTCTCTCTCTAATTTTTGTTTCATCTTCTGAAGGAGCCTTGTATAGGTTTATTAGTGTTCCCTTTGAGGCTAAAAATTGATGTCAGGACCCAATGATTGTAGTAACCTGTTTAGGAGACAGGGGTGAGGTTACTAGGGGGATTGTGGGTTAAGCTCTTCCTTGTGAGGATATTCAATAATTAGAATAATATTTTGTGGTGCGATCCAATAGATAGATGACTGCAAGGGATATTGCTGGACACTATATTTGAGGGATAGGTGAGAAGAAAGGATGAGAGCTTGCAAGAAAATGCAATGTCTCTCTTAATTGGTAATCTTTTAGCAACTGACATAATGTCATTCTTTTGGAAGCAGGCATGATAAATTATATACAAAAAGAATAAAAGGAAAATTTCCGACAGTAGGGCTAGGTCAAACAGGGATGAATTAACACACTTTATCTATAATTAGTTACCGCTTGAGGACCTGCAGATAGTTTTTTAAAGCAAAGTTTTAGGGTTTCCAAGTGTTTGGAGGAGTGTTAATTTGCTTCCTCAATTTCGGCTACTCTTGTCGATCAATAGAATGGGTAGGATCATCATGTATGGCCTTTTTTATGTAGGCTGTAAAAAGGAAGAAAGAGAGAGGAAAAACATTATTAGCACTGGGAACCTTAGTCGTAATAGAGGAATCTCAGTGTCTCTAGGTCATGTCTCCATTAATTGTTAGAGAGTCTCTTAAAACTTGGCTAGGGCTGTAATATTCCTAGTTTTAAGATCAGTTTCTTGAGCAATCAGGACATTATTAGTAAGGAACATTTGCCCATATAGTGTTTTATTTATTTACTTTTGCTATAGGGTCTCACTATCTAGTTCAGACTAATGTTTATCTATGTAGTACAGACTGGCCTTGAACTCATGGAAATCCCTCTACCTCAGCCTCCCAAGGGCTTATATAGGGATGCACCTCCATGCTCAGCTCCATACAGCATTTTAAAGGGACTTAGTATCAGTGTCCAGCATGAATTTCTTATTTGTATCAGAGCTAGGAGGAGCAAGGTGTGACAGGTAAGATGTGTTTCTTTGTTGAAGGATAAAAGGCAACCTATGGATATTATCTTCGGTGAGGCAAAGAAGTTGGATCTGTAAAATGAATGCACATAGGCATTGTTCTACCTGAAGAGCCCCAACTTTTGAATTAAATACTATCTCTACTAGGGGAAGAAAAGTGCTGAGCTTAGATGCATAAAAATGATAGTGTGTAGGGGAGATAAGATTTCTTGTCCTAGCATGGGAGTTGGGCTTTCTGTCATAATTAGAAAGACATGAAAGAGAATCACCCCAATTGCAGCTAAGGAGCTGGGAAAAATGACTACCCCCCCATAGGTTTTACCAGTTACATCTCTGATATTTGTACTAACGAGGGGCACAGGCCAGGATTGGAGAAGAGAATAGATATAGCAACTTCACTGGAAAGGCGATTGATTAACTCTGCTCTCTTACATATTGAGAGCATGCAGGGTCCTGAGCAATCATGACAGTCTGATTTATAGGATCCCATGAAGGATGCCTCATATCCCCTCAGTCTTCTTGTGGGACTAACTGAAAAGCAGGGTTCATTCTCAGAGACCTTTCACTAATAAGGAAACTCTGCTTTTAGTGGTTGCCTTTGAAGACTGGGCAGAGGATGGACCTCTCCTTGTCTGTTTGTTAATGACTACTATCATAGTCTCTATGGAAATGTTCTGACATTTGCAGCTATACTAAGTAGATGAAATGCTTTTAGAGTCCTGGAATTTTCACTGGGAACCTTGGAGGGAAACCTTGTAACTGTGTCTTTCAATCCTGTTTTTTTTCTTTGGCCTCCTGTCAATCTTGACTACAAAAGACCCCACTGGATATTTTGATTAAGATGTCTAAAGAACTATTAGATCAAATGTCTTTTTTTTTTTGGCAATTTGCTCATTATGTCCAGGGCACATTGGGTTATACACTTATCCCTAAGAATCACCTGTTCTGTGGAATCTGGGAACAGAAATGTGTATTTAAAATTTCCTGGTATCTTTGTAAAAAGGCTAAGGAATTCTTTTCACTTTCCTGATCAGTGGTTGATAACTTGGAATAATTAAGATGCTTAGGATGTGTCCTCCATAATCCCTCAGGAATGCAGGCATGGAAATGTTTGTGGCCTGATGCTGCTTCATCATCCTTTGGGTCCCAGTTGGAGTTTTATCCTGGGATTGCCTGTTTGTCTGTAGGATATGGTGTTTTCCCTGGCCTTACTCAGTTACTCAGATCTCTTATAATCAATCACGCACAATTACTCTCAAAAGACCTCCGCTGCCTGTAAATCTGCTTACTTGTTTAATTTAAAGGAAGAATATCCTTCCAAGTTAGGTTGAAGGTTTAAGTTAAACCTTGAAGTGTGTCTATATACTTTTCAGGATTGTTAGAAAACTTTTCTAAATCCTGTTTGATCTGTTTTTTGTCTGTCAGTGAAAAGGGCACAGGAACTCAGGCTGCCAAATTTTTCTCTGCTTACCTCATGAAGAGAATATAGTATCCTGGTGGAGGCTATTGCCCTCTTGTTTTGTCACCAGAATTGAGATATCTCCTAGCTTAGGTCTCTCCAAGGCCAGTAGCCACCACTGGAGGCGTTTGAGGAAGCCTGGCCAGGGGCCCAGAATGTCTGCTTTTACAGGTGCCCAGCGTGGTTCATACTATCAGGTTTCACTGGAACTTCCAGCCATCAGTTAGAATATATGAATACAGAACTCAGTTCTTGACCTGAAAGCAACTTCTGGAGAGAAAGCAAGACAAGAGACAGGAAGTCCCTGGCTTCCCAAATAACCTGTCTAAGATGTCACCAATATGTAACACTCTCTAAAAGCTTCTTTATGCTTTTTAAATGAAATAATCTGTGTTGCAGTTTTGTCACCTTAAAAAACTGATGAGTTCACCCTGTACAAGTGACATTACTGGGGAGAGGTAAGAAGGGTAGGAAGAGTTCTTTCAAAGATATCCCAAAAACAGAAAGAAAAATAATTGAGAATAACAGCTTTCTTCGGTGAGTGTCTCTGGTGCTTACTAAAACAGAATGAGCACAAATAAACACCTTAATATTATGTCTCACACTTCTAGAAAAGGAAGGGCAAGACAAGTCCAAAACCTGTAAAATGGCAGAAATTAATGCATTGGAGACCAAGGAAAACATGCTAAAAATTAATGAATTGAGAATAAATAAAAGCAAGTAAATAAGTAAATAAAGAATAAATAAAAGTGATAAACCCTTAGTCAAATTTATGGAAAAAGGAAAGAAAAATACAAATTCATGCATTAAAGAATGAAAAGAGTGAAATCAAAGTTATCAACAAAGAAAAACCAAGGTCCCGATAGATTCACAGATGAATTCTACAAAAAATTTATAGAAGATTTAATGCCAATACTCCCAAAGTTCTTTAACAAAATTGAAAGGGAAGCAATACTCCATAACTCATTCTTGGAGGCAAGTATTACCCTGATAGCAAACCCAAAGAAATACCCAACCAAAAAACAGAACTGCAGACCAATCTCCCTGGTTAACATAGATTCCAAAATCCTCAATTAAATGCTAAGAAACAGAATATGGCAGATCATCAAGAAGATTATGCACCATGACCAAATGAGATTTATCCCAGGAATACAGGGCTGGTTCAACACACTCAAATCAATAAATGTAATCTGTCACATCAACAGAGCCAAAGACAAAAATTGCATGATAATCTCAATTAATTCAGAAAAAGCTTTTGATAAAGTCCAGAGCCTACTCATAATAATAAAAAAAATCCTACAGAAAAGCATGATATATGGTCTTTACCTCAATCTGACAAAAGTCATCTCTGACAAACCAACAGTCACTAGCATACTAAATGGACAAAAATTCAAATCTTTCAGTCAAAAATCAGGAACAAGGCAAGGATGTCCAATATCACCATTCTTATTCAATATAGTTCTGGAAACAATACAAATGGCAATAAATATATGAAAATACATTCAACATCATTGGTCATTTGAGAGATGCAAATTAAAACAACAGTGTGATTGCATCTCACCCCAAAAAGAGGCTAATATATCAAGAAGTCAACCAATAACAAATTCTGGAAGGGCTGTGGGGAAAAAATACTTTTCCCACTGTAACTACTATTTTAACTACTATGGAAATCAGTGTGAAGATTCTTTCATAAACTAGGTTTAGATATCCCATTCAACCCAGGTATTTTACCAAAAGAATTAAAAACATCATACCACAGTGATATACGTGCACCCATGTTTGTAGCAGCACTATTGATAATAGCTAGATCTTCGAAACAACACAAACGCCCATGAGGAAGAATAGATATGAAACATATAGTTTTTATATGCAATGGAGTACTATTCAGCCACAAAGAAGGAGAAACTTGAGGCTTTTAAAGATTTTGGATCCAACTTGAGATTCATAGGTGAACTAAAACAGTCTCACTTATGTAAACATTATATTGTATTCTTAATGTAAGAAGATGAGAGAGTAAGTAAGACTCAAAATGTATAATATATATTGTGAAGTGAGAAGAATCTATTTAAGGAAACAGAAACTGGGATGGAGGAAAGCAGAAAAGAAGGAACAGAAAAGGAAAAACCCACACACACAAAATAGTTAAGATAGTTATACTACTAATTGCTAATAGAGTATTGTAAAGAAAGGGTTTTGCCTGTGTTGTTTGATCAGTTTTTCAGGCCTGTATCTTAAATATGAGCAACTACTTTGAAGATAACAATACACAATGAACTAACCATTGTTATTCTCCTGCAATCTTGTTTTGAAGTTTGTGGCAGTGTTTGTTTCTTTAAAATAAAAATCAATCTCTAATGGTAGATAGGAATAATATATTATGCTGTGTCACATTCCTTATTATGAGACTTGTGTCAAAGGAGAAATATGAAAGGAAGTTAGAAAATATTCTGAGATGAAAGAAAATGAAAACACCACCTTGTAAAATTTATGAGATATACATAGAGTAGTGCTTAGAGAAAATTTTATGTCCTTAAATGCCTGTTTTAAGAAAGAAGAAAGATGCCAGATAAATAACTCCTACTGCAAGAAACAAAATAGAATCAAATTAACAGAAACAGATAGAGAAAAAATAAATAAAATTGAGAGTGAAATGAAAGGAACAAAGAATGGAGAAACAATAGGGAGATATTTAAAAACTTAAAATATTGTTCTTTAAAGTATATGAAAAGACAAATGCTTATATAGATTAGTAAAAAAATTAAATACATTCAACATTAGTGAGATTAGTAATAAAAGAAACATACTATTACTGATGCTAGAAAAATAATGGAAACAAGAAAACATATTATCAACAGTTAATTATATGTCAACATAAAATAATTTATATCAAGTGGGAGAAAATTTTTGATAAACACAATAACAATACCAAAAGACTAAACGTTTTTTATGCACTGCACAGGCAGAGAGAGGCAGCAGACCTGCCTCTACCTGCCACGCACTGCCACTTGGAGGCCCTTTCCTACAGGCCCACAGTGTGGGCACAGAGAGCCAGACAGATTTTCCTCTGCCTGCTGGGTGCCACCAACAGAAGGACCTTTCCTGGGGTGGCCAGTTTAGGCAGAGAGAACCAGCAGATCCGCCTCCACCTTCAAGGAGCTGCCACTGGAAGATTCCTTCCCGCAGGCAGCCAGCAGGAGCAGGGACACACAGCCAGGTAAGCTCTGTGCATCTGTAGGCCACCATTGGAGGCCCTTGGTTCCCTCAGGCAGCAATAATCCACTAGCAGAAGTAGACAAACATGTGTCCCACCATCATGGGAGTCCCAGTGTAGACACACAGGCTGAGAAGCAGCCCCACCTCCATGCAGCCCTGATCATCAGGGAGGCCCCAATGTAGCTGCACAGGTCTGGAGAAGCCTGCTCCATGCCCTGCTACCTTCCTGTAAATCTGGGGTTAGAGGAACCCAGGTGCCAGTCCAGTCCCCCTACACCATGGAGGGGCAACCAGTGTGGGAAGTGCCTGGGACCCACAACCATCTTGTTGGGAGGAACCCAGGAAAATTCCAAGACGAAGGAGCAAAAGGCAATCTCAGACCTCTAGCCCACATACAAAAAAACCTGGGAGATATTGTCATGGAAGAAAATGGAAGTCACACACCTGAAATCTCTGAAAGGATAGCAATTGAAGTAAGGAAACAACTTCATGGATTATAAAAGCAATCTAATCAGAAATAATGTCTCAGGTAAAAGAAGAAATCACAAACATACTGAAAGAATTGTTCAGCAGGACTAATGAAGAAATAGATTAAAAAGAGGAGCACAGGAAAATGATGGAAACATTGAATGAATATAGAAAGGGATTACAATGCATGAAACAGATTAAAAGAGAGATATAGAAAATTAAAAATTCAATCAAAAGCTAGCAAAAGTGCTTGAAAGAGACTGAAAACAGACTTTTATAACTTGAAGATAGGATTGAAGCTAGCGATCGTGAAAGCAAAGATTTCTTGAAAACCACATGGAATCAAGAAATAATTCAACAGCTGCAAGATGATGCAAAGAAACATAATTTAAAAGTAGAAGGTGTCAGTGAAGAAGTAGGGGTCAACATAAATGAAACTAAAAGACTATTTACAGAAGTAATAGCAAAAAATTTCCCAAACAGGGGAAATGGATCTGGCATGCAGATAAGTGAGGCATATAGGACTCCAACCAGCCATAACCAAAGTAAATCTACTCCCAGACATATAATAAATAAGATCCTTGAAATTAAGCACAAGAAGAGAATACTAAAGGCTGTTAGAGAAAAGCAATAGATCACCTATAAAGGAAAACCAGTCAGAACCATGGCAGACTTATTGACACAAGCCATCCAGTCAAGAAGAGTTTGTAGTATTTCAAACACTGGAAGAAAACAACTTCCAACTAAGATTGATCTACCCAGAAAAACTATCTTTCAAAATTGATGGAAAAATAAGATATTTCCACAATAAAGAACTGAAGAGAATTCATGACCACCAAACCAACCTTACAGAGAGTGCTGAAAGACATTCTAGAGAGAGATAAAGATGACCTTGGTTCCGGGAACAGCAGTAGAGGAGGACTGTCAAACAGGACAGACAACTGAATGAAGGGGAAAAGTGGAGGGCCAATAGCAGGAGGATAACATGGCAGAGACAAACCAATGTATGCCGTTTGTAACCATTAATGTAGATGGCATCAGTTCAGAAAAAAAACACAGGGAGAGTGGTCAAGAAACAAGATACATCAATACGCTGTATACAAAAACACATTTAACTGGAAAGGAACTTCATAAACTGAAAATCAAAGGAGAGAAAACAATTGTTCCATGTGACAGGAGATCAAAAAAAGGCAAGAGCACCTTGCCCATCAACCACAGAATGATAAGAAAGATACAGTATTTCCATGCAGTGGAAAGCTATGCACCTACAAAGTAGAATAATCTCAAGGTTTCTGTAGGTAAATGGATCCAACTGGAGATCACAAAACAGTTCAAACTCATATGTGTGAACGATAGACAAAGAAACAAAAGGAGTTAATGGGATCTAAAAGCAAAGTGGTTATTATAAGAGTGGTAAGGGAGGAAAAGGTGGTAACTGCTGTTAATTTCTTATTGTCTTTTCTTGAACTCTTGTATTGTCTTCACAATTTTGTTAGGTTTGGCTTTTTTCTGTCTTGTCTTTTTAGATTTTCCTCTGATTATTGGGGCAGCTATTTTGAATATAAGGGTTTATACTATGATAATCTTGGTTTCCTATTATATTGCTTTTAAGTTTTATAATGCCTTTATTAATTTGTTTAGTTTATTTTATTGTGTTTTGCTTTATTTTATTATGTGTGATGGTATGAACAGCTATTTTGAAGAAAATGAGACATTATAGCAACCATTGTTCATTTCCTATTATTTGGTTTTGAAATCCTATCACGTTTTTGTTCTTCTGTTTTGATTGGTCCTATCCTGTGGTGTTTTATTTGATTTTATTATGTGTAATGGTTTGGTCAACTTTTTTAAGGAAAATGAGATATTATAGTAGCCATTATTCATTTCCTGTGATTTGGTTTTGAAGTTGTATAATGCTTTGATTCTTTTGAGTGGTTTTATACTATTTCATAACATTTGATATTATTGTGTGTGAAGGTATGCTCAACTATTTCAAAGGAAACAAGACATTATAGAAGGCACTGCTGATGCCCTATTGCCTTTTTTGTGAAGTGCTGTGTTGTTTGCATTGTTCTGCTCTGATTTGCTTGTTCTGTTTTGTTCTCTTTAAAACAAAAAAAAATTAAAACCAAAACCAAAAAAAAAACCCCAAAATAAAAAATGGATGCAAAGAAATACAAAATATTGATACACCTTAAAACAGTAAAGAGATTTTATTTTTAATCAGAATACTTTTCACAAAATAAATTCAAGACTATATGGACTAAGTCATAAATTCTACTGAATATTTAACACTGATTGTAAATTAACTCTTCCCCAAATTACAGGGAACACTTTTCAACTCATTTTATGAGGCCAGCATTACCTTCCTACAAAAACCACACAAACACATCAAAGTAAGAGTCCCGTATATTATTATCCTTATAAATATACCTGAAACTATCTTCAACAAAATATTAACAAATCAAACTCACAACATATAAAGATGTTATATACCATGACCAAGTCAAACTGCTTATAGAAATTTGAGGTTTATTGAATGCATAAATATTATTATGTAAAAACACAAACATATATTAATAGACTACAAGATATAACCCTCAAACACATTATTATCTCAGTGGGCACAAGAAATAATATGATAATGTCCATAATGCATTAGATAAATGAGTAAAAAAGTCTAAATAAAAAAGCTAAAAACACAAAATTCTTAGCAGAAATCTTTAGTATAAGTATTTGTTACATATGTTGAGAAATACTATTAGACATGACACCTAAAGTACAGATAGAAAAAGAGAAAAATACATTGGATTATACTGACATTGAGAGCTTGTGCTTCAAAGCTCAATATCAGGGAAGTAAAAAAAAAATAAAGTAAAAAAATTATGTCCAAGGTAAATATACCTGAGAAACTTTTGTATCCATAACATTTAACTCACAAAACTAAATAAGAAAACACAGCTGAAAGCATTCAAATGAGTTTCTTTAAAATAATTGTACAAATGTGTCAAATAAACATTGAAAAATTACTCAACATTCTTCATTAGACAAATTCTAATAAAAAGATACAATTTTGTATAAAAGGACAAATAAAAACCAAAATAAACAACCAAAGTCAAAGAACCTCATCGGGAAGGATGTAAAGAAATATACAGAAAAGGGAGCTGGTGGTAACTTGCTTAGAATGTGTGAGGATTTAGGTTCAATCAGAAGCAGCAAAAAGGAAAAAAAACAAATGCTGAAGTAATAAGTGAGATGATTAGCAGTATTATTTGAAGTTCACAAATGTTAATAGTCTTTTATAATTTATTTATCTCAATACAACTGAATACGCACAATCACATTCTACATTAAGAATTTTTTGGAAATGACAGATATGAGTACTAGTAAAGAAAAATTTAGATGATTCAAATTAATTAGTCATTTCATGAGGAAATGCAAATTTTATGTAAAACAAAATGTCAAATAGGTAATTTTGTATACTTTGGTAAAATCCAAGAAAACATAAAATTGTTTTGAAGTCAATATTATCAAACCATTTTAGTTTGTTCAAATATTTAACTTAATTAGGAATATAATAATGAACAGTGATATGATGTATTTACCAAATATTTTAAGTGCTTCATACATGTTTCCTGTTTTTAGTTTTTTTGCCTCTTTGCAATATTTTTCCTTCCCATTGGTGGAAAAGCTATTTGAATCAGTATTTCTACACTGCCTACAAATGAGTTCTATGACCAAGTGATGCCTCAGAATATCCCCACGTGAAAAAAAAGATTAGCATTTATAGAAACAGAGATGATCAATAGCATCAATGTGCCAAGAATGTCACCAAAAAGAGGACATGTGTAAGTATACTCACTTTATTCCTGAGCGGAGTGACACATGGTACTCATTTATGGGCAACATAGCAACTTTTAAATCACAAAGAAAAGCTCAACAAGTTAGGATGTGAATTGCAATAACTTCAATCTTTAATTTGAGCATTAAAATCACAGTTGTTTTATGAATAGAAATTTAGCTTTTTTCCCCATCTACTTAATGCTAAAAAATGAACCCATGTAAATGTTAACAATCATATTGGACTAAGGGGTGACTGATTGGTTAGATATGCAGGGCAATTACATGTTTATGTCCAGTTAAGAATATTTTTCCATCATACTCTGCAAACTGTTCATTGTTTGCTTTAGTTATTGTTTCTGGAATAACTGATCGACTCTGTCTTACTCTGATCACGCTGGCTCCTGTTTTGGTGGGATGATATTAACACCTTTGTGGTGACTAAAGCAGTGTCTCATGCTATATTTATTAAGCCTAAGTTCCTTTTCTTACTGAGTAGAAACCTGGACAACAAAGCATTTTCTGTGTAATGTAATTTAAAATTAAATTGAATGAAATTGATGGATCAAAGTTCTTATTAAAGTGCTCTGACCATATGTTACTAGAAGTATCTACACTCTGCAAAGTAAAATGAGCTTGTATAATATTAAATTATCTTTACTGATGTAGAAAGTAAGAATAGATAGTGGACGATCTATCATCTTAAAAGTCTGAAGTTCAGGGTTAACATTATTTATATATTAAACACATTGCATAGATTTTTGAATGGCATACCACACAGTTTAAAATAGAATCCTGCTCATTTTATCTTCCAATTTCTCATTTTCTTTCATCATTCTGGCTTAGAATTTCTTCCTTGATTTTAAATTTATGAGAATTACCTGTAATAGTTTAAAGTGCATGAAATATATGACAACTTTAAGAATAGTAGTAATGACATTTTACTTTGCTAATGATGTATTTTTAACATAACTTCCTTTAATAATCTTAAAATACTATCAAAACATGAATTCTTATATGATAATAGGTAAAATTGTCAGGACGTCTTTCCCAGGAAAGGGGAGAATTACAATTGATTTTCCAGGCAGCAACCTAACCAGTGCAATCTCCTATGTAGTTTGGTGTAAAAGACATAACAAATTAAACTTGAACACATACAGCTTCAAAGGCTGAGAATTGATTTCTATTAATAGACAAATACACTGTCTCACAAACAATGTTAAAGCAGAATGGTCTGGGAAATTGAAAACAGAATTGTTCAATGCAAGAGAAAAAAGTCACTTTGGATTATATTTGATATTTTTTCTTAGAAAGTTCTATTTTAGATGCATTATATTAATTTTGTGATTTAATCCCTATTTCAGTATTGCACAGTAGTAGTATAGCTCTATTGAAAAAAAACCCTAAGGGTGAGTGAGATTATATAACTGTGCTAAAATGATATAGCCAATGAGTAGCAGGAAGATATTCATGGCTTGATCTCTGTCTTGAAGACTTGTGCCCTTTGTTCCTTGCTATCTCAGTATTCTGTACTTCAGAAATCCTCCAATTATAACCATTGGACACAAAGGGAATTTTCATGATATGAGTTCAGTCAGTGAATTTGATATAGCTTGCATAGGGATCATGAACATGGCCTGTTATAATGACCTATGTTCTCTAAATATAAGTAAGGCTCTTGTAATCTCCTTCTTGTGAGATTTTTGGATTATATATCATATGATTCAGAATGGGCTGCAAGTAAAATAAGAAATATAGTAAACTTCATAAGCACTGTTAGAAAGGGCTGGGTTGGAAAGGCCTTCACTGCTGTTGCTTTCTGACTTCTGAACATCCTCATCATTCTTCTCCTGTCACAACACCATTATATGTGTTTCCAGCCTTCTTCAGCACTCTTTTAATGGTAAATATTGTGTCACCATCCAGGTATCAAAGATACATCATCTCTTTATAAAATTTTTCCTCACCATCATATCCAAAGTTTCTTATTAGCAAGTACTGTCTATTTTTAGCACTCATGGATAATAATTGCATTTATTTATGCATTTATTTATTAAATGAAGCTTCTACATAAGTAAATTGTATGTTTTTATTGTCTAGTTATTAAATGAATCTTGTCTAGTTATTAAAGTTATTAAATAAATTACCATATGAAAGGAATCACATATGTTATGTTACTACTCTATTCCCAAAGCTTGCCATCTCCTCCAAAATTATATTTCATAAATGAATATTATAGATAAGAAAAATCTCTGACTCCAGTTGTGGCAGTGTATGCCTGTAATCCCAGCACTCAGGAGTCTGAGGCAGGAGGAGTGCCTTCAGTTTGAGGCCAGTATGGGCTATGTAAGCGAGTTCAGTGTCAGCCTGTATTGCATAGTGAGATCCTGTCTCAAAAAATATGTGTGTGTGTACATAATAAAAGAGAGAAAGAAAAGTTTCTTTGAGTTACAGTTTCTTCATTAATAATTTGGGATGCTAAGCCTTACATTTCTCAAAGATAATTATGAATATAATAAGGTCAAATATATTTAAGGGTACATAAACTTTAAATATTCTACAAATCCTGAATAAATTGAAGGGAAATTTACCTTAGATACAGACCTGTTTAGGCATGTTCTCTCATCATTTTCTGAGTGAACAAGAGCCAACTCTAGTGATGTCATATCTAACCTTCCCTTTATGAGTGATGATTAAACAGTGGGAATATTTTGACCTGAATCTCAGGAAGAACTCACTTGCCACTTTATGTTCCAGTATCTGCAAAGCACTATGTAGTTAGCGGACTTCTGAATTTTATTAGTAATACTTGCATGGCATGTTTTTCCAGAATTGCATTCATTTCTTTTGAAAGTTATATATATATAACATATACATATGGTGGATTGAAAACTGGTGGTCACCTTCTTAACATCAGCTGAACTGAATCAGCATGGTACTGAGTGGAGGGCCTATCTGAGGTTTGTTGTCAACATAAAGAGAACTAGAGAAGAAATTGTTGTTCTTGTTTTACTGTTGGTTCTCTTGTTTCCATGGGTTCTTCTGGAGAAACTTGCTGAGCTTCTCTTTTGATATGAACTTGGCTGTTCTCACTGTCACAGGAGCTCAGAACCCTGTCATTGAGAGTGGCTGTGGTTCACTTTGGGGTAACTGTGATCCTTACTTTAAGCATTGCTTCCTGGCTCCAGAAGGGAAGATGGTGTGTTGTTCAATCTCCTGGAGAAGCTTGCTGTGCTGGCTTCCTGATTTGAACTCAGCTGTTCTCATGGTTGTGGAGCTCAGGGCCTCATTTTCTCTGAGGATGGCTGTGGTACTTTTTGGGGGTGCTCTGATCCTAACTCTGAGTGTTGCTTTCTGGCTCCACGGCAGAACCCTCAGCCTTCTGGCACAGATTCTTCATCTTGTTGGCACAGACTTTTTAGCTTTCCCTGCTGACTTTGGGGCCTTGTCAGCACACATGCATAAACAGACTCACGTGAGTCATTGTTGTGGACCTTAGGCCTCCATGTGGACTAATGGGAGGCATTGTCATGGGCTCTAGGTCTTCACCTGGACTCATGCAGGATACTGCCATAGGATCTAGGACGTTGACAGGATTCTCCAGGTTTTTAATGTGTGGACAGATTTCCTGTACTTCTTTGTATTTGACTCCTTGGGTGAACATTATAAATAGTACTATGAATTATGTGTCTTGTATTGTCTTCCACTTGCAAATCCCGACTACAAAAATATATTTTATTGGTATATGTTTGTGATGCATACAGTTAAAACCACTGGAATTGCATTTACTTCAACTTGAGGCTGTAGTGTCTTTAATGGACATTAGAAGCTCCACTGTCTTACAAGCAAGGAATATAATTTTCAAGTGTAATGATTCTGACACAGGTAGTGAATAATTTCTGGTGAGGATGACTTAACCTTTGTGTAAATCTTTTCCTATTTTTTCCACTACTTCAAAGTGGAAAATAATTTGAGTATAGAGTTATTTTTCTATGAAGCTATGAAGGATTTCTTCTTATAACAACTGATGTCTTTTAAGGTTCAATCAATCAACCTGTGATTTGTGGTATCCTTGTGTTATCAATAGAACTGTCATAATATGTAAGAGAGTATGTGTGATAAAGAAGTCTGTGTTGAACATAGGTATAAATCAAGCAGAAATAGGATAAAAGTAAGAGGTTTCATGTAATACAAATGTCCAGATCTATGTAGGACTTCCTTTTCTCTTCTAGAATAAAACTTATTTTGTAAAACAGCCACACCATTTTACTCTCTGACAAGAAATTAATATCTCTTTAGTTAACTCTCCCTTTTAACACATTTCAGTCTCATACACATAGGTCATGATAATGCCCTGGAAGAGCAAAGGCAAGGAGTTGTGATTCTTTATGTTGTGGAGCATTTCTGGAACATGTGCCTGACTTGCCTGGTGCTGTTTCTAGTGAGGCTGTGGGAGTTGCTTTCTGCTAGAACAGAGACAGTGGAATGAAACTGAGAAGGGCATAGGGAGCATTGTATTATTGTTTCTATCACAATGGTTCAACAATTAAAGATGAATAAATCCTTAAAATTTCACTCTGAATTACCACCTTTTACTCTATGGCATGTAAACATTCACTTACAAAATACATAATAAAAATAAATGCAACATCCTCAACAATAATTTGATGAAAAGTTGCAGATACTGAGATATTTTTTCACTCTTAAATTTTCACTTCAAATTAGATCAGCAATGACATGTGGGCAGTTCAGGCCTCTGTGAAAGGAGTCTTCCATCCATTCTCCCTTCGAGGCTTGCATTTTCTTTCAAAGCCAGTATTTCTTCTGTCTTGGTTACATTTTTCTTTTCTTTCATTGCTGGGACAAAATCCCTGATACTCAAAATGAAGGAAGGAAAGGTTTATTTATCTTACAGTTTTTGGAGGTTTCAGTCCACCATCAGCTGGCTGCAAGGCAGGTTTCATGGCACTGGGACAACACTTCAAAGGAGCAGCCAGAGCAAAAAAAGAAAACAAGCGTCTTCTCCATGTATTGTACACAGGCCGCCTCCTTCCAAGGCTGGTATGGCACTCACAAAGTCTCCTTGTCCTCCTTTGCACAGGGTAAGCATATTTACAAAGTAAGAACCCTGGCTCTCTGCTGAGTCTCTCAGTTAAACTTCTAAATTTCTCAAGTTGACACGATGTATCAGCCATAACATCTTATTTCTTTCAGAAAGAAAATAGATGAAAATGAGCTATACTCACAGTTGAGTTTCATAAATATTTCCATATCACTTTTTCCTTGATATATTTGAGTCTTCCTGGTAGATACTGTTAGATATTTGGTTTAAAACAAAATATGTTAGAAGTACTTTCTTAGAATTCTACCATTTACAACTCAGTTTTCCAGAGAGATTTTAGTCTGACAAACCTAATGCCTGCTTTGCCCACTTGCTTTTTCCCAATTCTCATGTATTTTGCTGAAATCACAGGTCACTTGGCCATGTAGGTTTCTTTCTTCCTGAACTTACCCAAGGCCAGAGAAATGTATAGATTCACTTTGGGAATTTCTTACTGTTTTGTAATTCTGGTAATATTAGTATATACCATACCATTTTTTATCTACTGCTTTATTGTGCTTTCTGAGAAATGAATACATAGAAAATATCTGGTTTTACATTTCAAGTTACTATTGAGCATAGGACCACACAATCCTAACTTAAAGGAAAAAACGAGTATTTGAAGACATAAAATGTAGACCTTTTATAGTTTCTATTTCTACTCTTGGTTGGGAGTACATATTAAAAAATAAGATGCATTCTAAACTAGAAGATGACAAATATTATGAAAACTGAGACTAAGAAGAAGTAGGAGAGACCACTCCAAACATGAGCAAGGCACATCTCAATGACAAAGAGGTGAGGAATTATATGTGGATAAATAGAGGAAGAAGGCTCTATGCACAGGGATCAATCAATGCAGACGCACTTGAAAGACAACCAGGTGGCCGTCACAGCTCTAGTAGAAAAATCAAGGAGAAACTGGTTGGAGATGAAAGCATAGTTATGCAGTGGGCCACATCCTTGGATCCCAGGAAGCTGTTATGTGGGGGGAACACTAGAGGTATTTAAACATGACAGTGTTGTCATCAACCTATGTAGTGACAGGATCATTCTGTCTGTGATGTTTTCACAAAAGTGCAAGAAGCTTTGTTAGGAGATTATTAAAATCATCCATATAAGAAATGGCAATGGGTTGGAATAGCAGTAATAGTGGAAAAGGCAGAAAACAACCTTAATCTGAGTGTATTTCTAGGAAAAAACAAAAAAAGATCTTCTAGCAGATTGGAAATAGGGCTGAGAAAAATCAAATTCACTTGGTTTGTCCTACTGCTTGGAAAAGTGGGCTGTCAACAGAGGTGGAGAAAGCTTTAAGACCAGATGAGGAAGCTGGAGGGGTGGGCATTTGGAGTTCAGTTTTGATTTTTTTGAGTTTGATTTGTTTTTAAATACCCAGATGAAGTAGGCACTATAACATACAAATCAAGTTTATTGACTTTTGATAGTTTAACAATAAATAATTGTTTTTCAGGAGAGGTCTTACATGGATGTTCACAATAGATGGCTTTTAAATTCCTGAGACCAAATGAGGTTACCCAGAGAGCGAGCAGAGAGAGAGAAGAAAATCAGAGACAGAACTTTGTCCTGCTCTAACATTATAGTCAGAAAGAAGATGTAATATCAATGGAATAATGAATAAAGTAGGAGGAAACCAAATGAGTGATTACACTGACTGCATGGTAAAATGATTCATGACTATAAAATTTACCTCAGGTATGACAGTCCTCTAAATGGATTTTATATGCAGCAGTGACAATTTTTGTAATTGCCATTTTTCATCTGCCTCCTTAAAGCAGGCATGTTCATTTTTGCCACCACTAACGGACCCTTGCCACAAAAGATTCACACAGAGAGCACCTGCTTCTGCCCTTCTACAGAATCATGTCAGGTGGCATCTGTGTCTACCCTGGGTTCGATTTTTCTTTGCCTCCCGGGTGCCTATGGATTAGAACCAGAATCTACTTCTCCTCAGGTCACAGACATTAAGCTTTGCCACGGCTTTGATGAATTTTAATCTCATGGCCTTGTGGTGCTCCTAAAGCTTTTAAAATGTTCAGAAAGTTGTGGGCACCATGATCAACTTTCCAATTTATTTTTGACACTTTTGGCATTTTCAGTTTAATATTTTTTTCCAAAAGACAGGGTAAACTTTGTGATGATGATTAACAAGAACTCAATGGCACTTACATGGACGCAGCAAAGGGCATAGCAGAACACAGTTTTTCTCTTCCAGGACAATAATCTGAAAAGATGAAAGTTCATGGGTTCACAGTTGTAACCAAGTCGATCTGCTCTCCAGATTTATTGAAAAGGGCAGCAAATATACTCAGACATGGACATAAATCTTGCCTTTTTTTTCTTCCACACTGCAGTGCAGAATGAGGTAAAATGTGGCCAAGATGTCGAATGTCCAGTCAGCAACCTTTCCTGCTTCTCATTTCTTCTGCTTTCTTTGAGAGATCTGACTAAGCTCAATGATCTCATTCTTAAAGACAGAAGGCATTTTCTATCCACTTTTTCCTAATAAGAATACATGTTCTTATTTCCTAATAAGAATACATAGTAAAATAATATAATTCATTTGTCATAAATACAGTGGTACCTTCGTTCATGAATGCTTTTGTTTGTGAAAAATTTGGTTCGCAAACCTTTGTTTTTGCAACTCTATGTCAGGTGACAATAGGACTGTGGACTTTATAGATGGTAAAATCAAGTAAATTCATGAACAGAGATTCCACTGGTATCTCTAGATACCACTTGCTATCTAGAGAAGTTGAGGGTAATTGTGCTATTCATACTCTACCCATAAAAGGAATATATATACTTTCTGAGTAAAATTAACCGTTATGTAATGTTTATTGAAATCTCATGAGCTATACCTTAAACTGAAAAAATTTCATTCAATGAATCCAACAAGTGTTTAATATACACAGCTGACAAATGATTATTATGCAAACATATTTAAAACATCTACAACTAAGTGGAATCTGAAAAGCAAACAAGTATTTCCTAGTTTCCTTATTTAGCTCAGTCATTGATAATATCCCAAATTAATGCTTTACATCCTCAAAAGCAGTTTTGTCAACAATGTCGATTCCATTCTGGTCTCTTTAATCAACCCTAACTTCGATCAAGGCAGATTTTGCCTTTATAATCATGGCTAAAATACTTCTGGCTATAAAAATTAATTGGTGAAATACTAGGTTTAACTTGAAGCTATTTGAAGGAATTAAAAGTCTGTTAAGAGAGAAAGGCAGAGATCAAACTGAAAAGTAGGGAAATATGGGCCTTCAGGAACAGTCTTGGGGCAGACTAGCGAGGGATTTGGGCATAATAAACATTCTGATCTTTCTTCTAAGAGTGATTGGAAACTGTATGCTTTTTATCTAGGCAGATGTCAGCAAAGGAAAGTGAGAAATAGAGATGAGAATTGTAGGATGAAACACACTCTACAGTAGTATGAAGGCATCAAAAGAAAAAAAAAAGAATTAATAGCATCAGATGACAAAGCCCTAAAATTTCCTGTAGACTTGTGGATGCATTCCTAAAGCTTTTTAAATGTTCAGAAAGTTTGTGACTATACTCGTAGACATATTATTGCCCCTGGTCACAGAGGTGTGCCACTGAAGTAATTGAAGAAGGTAAAGTGAATGGGAGTAATAAAAAAAAATCAATTGTAAAGTTGATCATGGTGGTCACAAACTTTCTGAACATCTTAAAAGCTTTTAGAAGCACCACAAGGTCATGAGATTAAAATTCATCAAAGCCTTGGTAAAGCTTAATGTCTGTGACATGAGGAGAAGTAGACTTCCCTAAATTAAGACTTTATGGGAGTATAACACACAATGAAATCCAAAACCAAAACCAGAATACTTTTAGTATATTTAAAAATACTATTGATTGCCAACATTTTTAGCTGCTAAAAAGCAATCATCTACTTTCACAAGACTCATGTTCTAATGAGACAAGTAGTAAGCAGATAAGTGTATGTGATGAAGTGTCATGTAGGAGGAGGTAGATTGGGGAGCTCCAGAGTCGCTGCCTCATAAGTGACACCGCAACCATGACCTGAGTGGTGAGAAGGAAGGATGACACTTGAAGCTTTGCATGGCTCTCATTCAGGGAAGAGGGCACAGCATGTGTAAAGACTGTAGGTCAGAAGCAGGTGGGTGTTCCAGGGAACAAAATGCAGTTTGACACAGCTAAAGTGTCACAGTGACACAACTAAAGTACAGGAAACAAGTCCGAATGGAGGTTCAGAGGAGAGGGGAGATAAGTAGGTAATGTAGACTTCCCTGTGCCTGGATAACAATTTTGGGTGTTTGTAGGTCTGATAAGAAATAATTAGAAGATTTTAACCAGAGCAGAGACAAGACATGGTTCATTTATGATAAAAGCTGACACAGGCTGTTGTGAGGTAAGGGGTTTCAGGAGTGCTGATGATGAAGCAGAGGCAGGGTGTGCTCCTGGTGTTCAAATCTTTGCTTCCTGAAAGGCACAAAAAGGTCCCATTTCTAGCTAATTTCCATGGTGCACATACTTTCAGTGGGTGCCAATTTCAGATATCAACAGGACATAGAATGGTTTTAAAAAAAAGTAAACCCTCCTGAAAACATGATAATTTGTTCTGAGGAGCTGAGGTAGGCTGGTGACAGCACACCACTGACTAGGAAGCCAATTAGGGGATGATCCACGGTGGTCATGCCAGAAATAGAAGGAAGTAGACAGATACAGGATATACTTGGAATTAACATCCACAGAAATCATGATTGCGTTGAATTGGTGAAGGTTGAATGGGAGACAAAGAAGGAATACATTTGACTAGCACAAGACATGTGGGGTTGTTTCATGGTGAAGAGGACAGTACCAAGGGGGCACAGGTTTGGGGAGTAAAGTTTAGTTTGGTGCTATATGGATCAAGTCATTTGAAAGCAAGTCAAATATCAGATCAAATAATTAGAGCTAAAAATCTGGAGTTTATCAATTAACGCTTTCTCACTTTTTAAAAAAATCTGTATTATTCATTATTTATACCCTTTTTTCTGTTTTTTGTTTTTTCTCTAAAAAGAAAAAATCTGGAGCCCAAGGGAAAAGTTTGGGCTCAGTTTGGATATATAAATTTAAAAGTCACTAGCATAAATCCCTTCAAAAACAAGTCTTTTTTTTTGAAAGCACAAATTGGAAAGCTATTTTTGCCTTTAACATTATAGCAGATAATATGAATTTATATGCAGTATAACTAACCCCACTGAATTTTAGTTTAGTTTTATAACTCCACTGAATTCTTAAAAAATTAGCTGTCACTGTGCAAGGTGACAGACTGTCATTCAATTCAGGGGCCCTGTCTTAGCTGAAGTACCCTCTAATTTTCTGGCATCTTATGTAACTAGGCCAGTCTGGGTGAAAGGAATTCAGGTTTTGGTGCTCTGCATTCTGTTTTCACATACATGTCAATTATTGGTTCATATCTTCTCAGATTTTGTTATGAAATCTTTTTAAATTTGTATTTTTATTAGTGCATTTTGCAGTACATAATGATTACATTATTGTGGGAGTTGGTACACATACATACCTTAATTATTTTTGTGTCCACCTCCTCCACCTCTTAATCTCATTCTCATCTGCAATAGACTTATTTCACTATTTTGTATTATCTATCTACCTATCTATCTTTTATTTTACTCTTTAATTTGTGTGTAATTTGGGTCTCATGTGTGATGTGCATCTCTTTTACTATGATGACTCAAATCCATCCTTCCAGCAGAGTAGTACTCTATTGTACATAAATGCCACACTTGCATTTTCCATTCATATGTTGGTGAGCATCTAGATTGCTTACCATAATAAGCTATTGTGAATTGTGCTGCTATAAACAGGTTTGCATGTATCTCTGTAATATGATGTCAACATTTTGGGGAAGATACCTAGAAGGAAAATAGCTGAGTTGAGTGGTAAAATGTATATCCTTAGCCAGTAATTATTGAATGCAATACATTATGAAGTGGGAAAATCAGGGAAAGAGGAAAAGAAATATACAAGGTACTTTAAGGATCACCTAATATAAGTAATTGCTAATTAGGTATTAGAAAATCATACAAGGAAAAGAAAGAGCAGCAGTGTATCACAAAGTGAGCTTCTGCAGGAAGCAGTTAACTGGTCCTGCAATTACTCCTCAGTTTATTTCCTTAATTTTTCTTTTGTCAGAAAGTATTAAATAATTAATATAAGCTTGATATTTAGAAAGAATATCTTCTCTTCCACATCTGTGCTATAATTTTTGGGTTTAAATAAATACCAATAATACTAGCATGCAACAGACCACAATATCCTGAAGCCATTTGTTAGAATAAAGATACTGTATTTGCATGTTTGAAAACAGAGCCTCAGTCTTCAACAAACTCGGTTAGAACCGTATTTGCATAACTAAGTACAGCAGGGACCTCATTAAATGACACAGGAGGGAATCAGAGCTGAAAGTCTGCATTTGCCATTTCCCCTAACCAGGAATCAGTAAAACACCAGTTACAAGACGACAAAGCACTGTTCACCAACTCTAACAGGTTTTCATTACTGAAGAGACTTTTTTTTCCCCTTTCGTCTGGAATTTAGAAAGGAAACAATGAAATAAATGGAAGTAGAAAAAGCATGAAGTTTGGTAAACTTAGTTTATTTTTCCCTTTTACTTGAGTTTAATTATTATTGTTACTCTTTAGAATAGAAGTACACTAGATGCCAGTTTCAGAATTTATAAATAAGTTTGCAAGAATTCTTTCTCTTTTTCTCTCCATATTTTCCACAAGTCAGCTAATTTCCTCCTTAGAATCTGCATTTCAGCAGGCATGGGAAGCCAGTCTCAGTCAGTTTGCACTCTGTCGTCAGTTTCCCAAGAGCCCATCCAGGTTGAGGAGCAGCGACAGTACCCCACCTGCTCTCCTGAGTGTCCACCCCAGGCGCGCAGCGAGTCCCCCACCCTTCTGCCCTGGTCCATCCATCTGTGCGTGCTGCTGCTGCTTCTCCCTAGTTTCTCTGCCCTACAAGGCTCTATTCCCTCTTGGAGCTTTCTTGCTCATTTAAGAAAAAAGAAATGTATTACTGATAAGTATTGTGATTTAGCAAAATGTTATTAGAAAACACACTAGTTTGGGATACTTCGAAAACAATCAGTGACCTGAAGTCTGAGACTAAATACTGTATTTTTTAAACAAAATTAATTATATGGACTAGAGGTTAATGATGGAAAAAACAAGTTATGAGCAGAGGCAAAAACACATTCAAAGGTCTATGAAAGAAGCCAATTTGAGACACTGCAGGAGGCTCACTGTAACTTGAACCTAAGAATAAATATAAAATGTGAGAAAGAGGGTTTCAGATGGGACTTGGTTATTGCAATGATTTTGGTTTAGATCCTAAAAATCAACAGAATTTCAATTGTTTTAACTATGTGGTACATGCTGCCTATAAAATATGTTTAATTTGTTTTGAAAAACACCTGCATGGGGTTTAGAAAGCATATTGGAAGTGATAAATTATGCATTTGAAGGAACAAGGATAGTCATATTTTGCTCTATAACTTGAGCTAACAAACAAACATCAAGAGA
>PVJX010016964.1:0-39283 GCA_004027295.1 Dolichotis patagonum
CAGACTTTCGATCCAAACAGCCCAGGCCACTCTACGGGTCCGAGAGGTTCAGGTCCCAAAGAGACAGGCCGAGATGCTGCTTTCTGGGAGACTTCCTGGGGGTGAAGGGCGGGACTACGGGCCCAAACAGACCCAGCCCAGATGCCGATCTCCAGGCAGTTCCCTGTGGATGAAGGGTGTGCTTACCAGTCCCAAAGAGTCGCGCCGAGATGCAGGTCTGCGCAGACTTTCGATCCAAGCAGCCCAGGCCACTCTACAGGTCCGAGACTTTCAGGTCCCAAAGAGACAGGCCGAGATGCTTGTAACCTACTTTTGAAGAAGATACACTAAATGCATCTGTGTAACCTGGTTAAAAAATTTACCCATTTTTTAAACAAGCCATCATATTCTGTATAGTTAAAAATCAAAAACATTGATAGCTACTGCAATGAAGGACAAATTCTACATGTGTTCAGATTTCTTGAGCTCTACCCAATATTAGCAGTCTGAATGAGTTCTGTGATGGTCAAGCGTACACAAATGTGTATCCTGTAGGAAGGAAGGCCAACTTGATCAGTTGGGTGGTTGACATGCTTTGGGCTGGCAAAGTTACTATGGAGTTGTAAACAAAGTACCAAAACAGATGGCTGAGCCATGAGGGAAGATGTATAGAGTAGAATAGTAATATAACTCTTTCTTAAATTGTTGGCTAGGTCAACAGTACTGATATAAGACAGAAAACAAATAATATTTGTAGGATCAAAGCTTGAATTCAACAAAATCTAGAATTTACACATCAGAAGATTCATCTGTAGTTTTTCTATCCTTCCATAATGTTGATAATCTAGATCATCTGCCTTATTTCTATTAGTTCATTATCACTATTAGTTCTTTCACATAAGTTTAGATCATAAATCTAACTTGGCCTCATTGATGTGTAAATGCATTGCCTTCTAGGTTTTACTTTAATGAGCTTATAAGCTTTGTTCTATTTTAGACAGCAATAAATAGCTTCTGAAAATTAATAAAGTTAACTAACAAAGCTAGCCTTGAAATCTTGCATCTAATTAGGGTTTTCAGAGACTGTGTATTAGCATTCTTCAGGTCTGATGAAAGCAGGGCCTTGGCAGACACTGCTCTATTGATTAACCAGCTGAATCCATTCATTCTTTCTTTTCCTGCATTTTTTGAAATTAGTCTCTGGAGAATGTGACTGGAAGAAGTAGTTACAGTCAGTATAAATTATTTATCTGCATATTAAGTCCCACAGAAAATGTGAAAGTTCTAAGCACTTCTTTAGTTCCAAAGCTCATGCAACATAAAAAATCCTATCCAGATTGACCTTAGCTATATATTTTACTCTACAACTATTCATAGAGTTTCTGTTGTCTAGAGACCAGAATTCAAGTCCGTAAGAACCTAATACAGAAGGTTCCTTATCTTCTAGCTATGTCTTCCATTTTCTTGTATGAACCTTTATTCTTTGTAGACTGCTGCAACCTTCTCTCTCTCTGATAACTAATGCTTGCCTTTTACTGATGTGCAAACTGAACTGAAAAGTACAGCACGCTGTTAGTGATTTATTGCTCCAGGTCATGCTTTTCACTGTTTCCTCTGTACTACAAATTAGATATGTGCGTTCCTTTTGTATATCAAACTGTAGCATCAGAATAATCATCCTCTAATTAGATAAAGCAGTAGTATTGCTTCTTCTTCAATTTCTGATTAGCTGCAAATATAGACCATGCACTCTGAATTCTTTGAATTAATGACTCCCACACATCATTCCCAAACAGACCTTTGTTTTGTCAGAGCTTGTATGTCTGAAGGCAAGTTTTCACATCCTCAGCGTAGCAAAATACTTGACACACAAAAGAGTTCCATGAATGTTTGTTAACAAATCAAATGAATGAATGAATGTTGGTCTTAATTAGTGGAAAAACTGATTTACTGGAAGATGTTTTGCAGAATTCAAGGGAAAGGATGGAAAAAGGCCTTAAAATAGAACTAGCAATGAGATAGTTTAAGAAGTCTTCTTTGATCTTAAATTCTACTTCCTCCTTCCAAAATATTTGACTTTATTTAACCTTGAATCTTTCTCTCCTTTTGTTCTCTCTTTTTCTCCCTTTCCCTCACTAGTTTTTTGCAGACTACACTCTCAAATGCAGAAACTGGTTTATTTCACTGCAGTTGAAATGCCCATCCCAGAAATACACAAACTTGGCCAAAGGTTCAAATGCACATAATACAAATATATTCCCAGTTACATGGTGGGGAAGTTCCTGAAAATTGCATGCCTCACCAAGCATGCCACCCTCATAGCACCTCCACCAACCACTCCAGTCCTCACCACTTAGGAGTCTTTGTGGAGGTTCCTTTATGCTGCAACCCTTTTTTCCTCCTTAAAGGTCAGGTGTGCATATATGGAAGGGAGGTTGGAGAGGGTTAAAATTCCAGTCTTCTCATCATGTGGTGTTTTCAGTGGTAACCATTCCCCATTCTGAAGATATTTAGGGACCAACCAAGAGTTTATGGCAAGTATGTTAGCAAAAGTGTGTATCAAGTACATTAATGTAAACAGGTATGAGGATCTTAGACATCCTATGTCAAGAACTGAGGTCAAATAAGAGAGTTGTGTAATATTTTTGTTTCTTTTAAGTATTAATAAGATTGTTTATAGAGTCCAAAAAAGCATCAGAAAACAGGAGAAAAGCTATTTTATAAACTTCCAAAGAGGACGAGTAGTTGCTGAAACGGAAGGAAATATAATGTGAGAGGGGTGGGGTGAAGAGGAAACAAGGTATGACAATATAACTTACAATCCCAAAAAGGAGACATTAGATGGACATGTACTAGACTCCATTAGGCTTTTTTGCACTTTTTGGGTATCATTTTTTTTTCTACATAGTTAAAAATTTGAAGTCAAAGTGAGGAAATGGAAGCTCAAGTAACATTTTAAAATCACATGGCTAAGAAATATGTGAAATTATTTTCAGTTATACATCTGGGTCACTCCAAAGACTATATGGTTTCCAGTGTAACAATACATTACCAATAAATTGTTGGCTACTCCATAGCAATTTATATAATCTCTGATCACCAATATCTTGACACATATATTATTCTGATTTTCCCACAGTGTTACAAAGTAACATGTAAAGATAAAACATTAGCTATTTTTCTTAACAATTGATATATTTATTTTTCCATTGTTGGTGTAAAAATACTGCCACAAATTTAGAATCTTAAAACATCAAAAATTTATATTACAGTTATGAAACTCAAAAGTATAAAAATGATTCTTGTTAGGCAAATTCAGAGTATCAGCAGGTGGCTGAATTCCTCCTAGACTCTGGAGATTTTTTCTCTTTCTTTCCTTCTCTCTCTCTCTCTCTCTCTCTCTCTCTCTCTCTCCTCTCTCTCTCTCTCTCCCTCTCTCTCTCTCTCTCTTTCCCAGCTTTGAGAAACTGGTCACATTCCCTGGCTGTGGTTTTGTGTCACTCTGACTTTTGTTCCCATTTTGTATGACTCTCTTTCAAATCGGAAGCCAGTGATTTCCTTGGGCACATCTGGATAGTCCAGGTCACATTTCTCATCCTTAAATTCACCACATCCACAAAGTTCTCTTTGCCTCGCTAAAGAGACTATGCACAGATGTGGGGATTAGAATTTCTTTGGGTAAACAATGTTTAAGGAATGTACTTTACTTTCATTTGCCTTTGCAGATCTAAGATCATAGGGCTGCCATAGTGGACTTGCTGTCAGAAGCTGGGGCCTGGTGGAAGGTGCTCAGCATGGGTGGGCAGGAATAGGGTAAGATGACAGAAGTATGTATTCTTGTTTCTCTTCTCTATCTTGCTTTTTGAAGCCACAACATGGGCAGCTTCCCTCCACTATTCCCTTGTACCATGCCAGTTCTACCTTGAAACCTATCTATGGATTAAAAATATCCTTTCTTATTTTAAGTTGAATATGTTGAGTAGTTAAGACAATTTCATACCAAGAAACTACACACAAATCAGTTCTTTACACATAGTTTAGCTTTTTGAACAAATCTAATTTATTTGATCTGATTTAATCTGTTTGTAGTAAATCCAATGCTTTGGCCTAATTGGGCATTGTTCCATGGATTTCTTTTGTCCAGGGAATAGGTCCATACTTTGTTTTTCTTTGGAAGTTTTTCAATTTTGTTTAAAACTGAAAATTATAGATAATATAGTATAATTGATCATTTGAACCCCTTTACTCCACTGTTTGGTTATTTTTTCTGTGCATTGTTGTCACTCACTTAGAAATCATTCTGAACTAATTCTATAGTTTGTGTGTTGTTTCCTGTATGGATATTATAGTCTGCATATTTAGCTTAGTGTTCAAGATTGGATAGATATTTCCTCAAATTCCTGAAAAGCAAGTTTCCTAATCTTTGCCAAGGGACTATGCTTATACGCTGGAGAAAACTTTCAGAACTGAGCCAAGCAGCTGACAGCACCACCTTGACTATCACTTTCTACTTGCCCAGAATTTCACAATTAGCAAGCAAAGGTCTGAAGGCCTTCTCAGGTCCTCCTGAATGTACACACCACATTGGCACTCACAGTCCTGTCTGTGAATGTGGCCTCCCAGCACTTCAATGATGTCCCTCCAGTATACACATCTCCTTCCTGAACTTTTAAACTTTTGGTTCATTTCTTTCCTTTCAACTTTATTAACCTATCATTACTTATTTCCTTACATGGATATGAAGCTATACAGTTGCTTCTAACTTAATCAACAAATATTCCAGGGGAAAAATGTTTTTCATAATGGAAAAACTCCATGTCAGGTACAAACAAAACAAACAAAATCAACTTGGTAAATGAGGTCTTCCAGAGAACTACCAGACAGATAAAAAATGATGCTTCTCTGAGAATAAGCTATTGAAGGAGCCCCCAAATTTCGTAGGGTCCTCCAAAATGAGCCAGGTTCTAGTTTTCACTGTCAAAAGCTGGCATTCAGAACCACCACAGATTTAGGAAGAGAAGAGAAAGGGGCAGGTTAAATTGAAATACCACAAATCTCATGCTTGTACTGAGAATCAGGCATTTTTGTTGTGTGCTCCCAGTTTCTGGTGAACCTTGAGTTAATTTCTAAAATTAGGAGAAAATTGATTCTGATAATTCGTGGCCAATTTTTTTTTTCCTGTTTCAGTGAAGTAGAAACTTTTTAAAAATATTCTTCTTTGCCATTTTTACTGATAATGTGTAAGAACTAGAAGATTGGATTTGGAGTAAATTATTAAAGATGATAGTTATAATTATTTTAAAACTATTAATTTATATACAAAGTATTTTACACCAAAAGAAAAGTAGAAGCTTATAATAGGCCAAAAGTGTTATTAAAGAGCAAACTTTGAAAATGCCAGTTTAGCAGTTAATTGCCTTGTTCAAATGATGGCAAGTTGGACGAGAGTGTTGGTAGGGTACCTTAATAGAAACAGGCACAACTGAAAGATATTGAAATATTATCAAGTTTTGTGTTGAAAATTAGGGTGCATGCAACTTAACTCTTTAGCTCCTGGGTTTTCCATTCTTTGCTCCTATTCCAGTGGATATGCTATTTTATATGGCAAAGCGATTTTGTAGATATAACCAATCAGCTGACCTTAAAACAGAGAGACTGTCTAGGATTATACGGGGGCATTCAGTGTAATCACATGGATCCTTAAAAACAGAGAAGGAGATGCAAGTAAAAAGGATATCATAAGAGATGTGACAGATAAGAACAACTTCATTTGCATCATTGCTGAGGCAAAGATGGAAAGGAGAGGGTCACGTGAGAAGTGTGAGAAAGACTCGAACTTCCTTAACCACCCTCTGTTTGGAAGAGAACCACAAGATCTAGAGAAGCACTATAGGGCTAACTCCTTTATGTTAGCCCAGGGAGAACCTAAGCAGAGAATCCAGCCTGACAGTCCAGTGGGAAGGGGTTGGGGTTGTTCAAGGAGTGAATAAACTGCAGGGCAGAACTGCATAGGCTCTGTGAGGAGTGAAATAAATTTTTAGTAGTAAGCATGTTATGCCTAGCCATTGTCCTTCCCTTTCCCCAAGAAAACTGCCTACATCTGAGACAATTTCTTGTTCATACTTCTTTTTTTTTTTCTGCTTTTTTCTCTTACGATGATATTCTAAATAAAAGTCTGACAGCAGCTTCTGGGATTCTCACAGGAGTTTCCCCTGTATGGTTGCTCTCGGTTGAAACATTCCCCCTGCATCCTCTTGGTGACTTGGAGTTTTGTATGCTGGTAATTATTCATTTGTTATGCCACCATGGTTTTGTCATGCTTATAGTCTATGGAACTGTAAAATAATGAAATAATCTTATTTGAAACCACTAAGTGTGTAGTTATGTGTTCTAGAATACTAACAGAGATATAAAAGAGGGCAGAGAGGAAAGGTAAAATCTTGCTTGTTTTGTGGTCCATACAACTGAATGAAAATTGGTGCAGGGTTGGTTTTTTTTTTTTTTAATAAGAACTCTGGAATAACACGAGGCCACACAGCAGCAAGTGAAAGGCAAGAATTATGAGATTAGTATTGGACCTAGTTTTAAATACATTAATTTACCATATCAGAAAGATGAAGCTCATGGTCTCCTAGCCTGCCTTAGCTCAGCTAATTCTACTTTTTCTGAACAAATATTGAAGCATTTTACTTCCAAGTATTTAATGCAAGCATTTTCAAAGTTCCACTTGAACAATACAGAAACCCAGTTTTTAAAATTTTCTTTCACAAAAATTGAACATTTTTTGAATAGGTTCTTTCAAAAAATTAAATGTATATTTTTTGTTAACTATGCATCATAGCTATGGCTAAGTGTCAGGTATTTAGAAGTAAACAAGAAGACTTTGGTTTCCTGCACTCCAAACTGAATCTAGTTTGCATGAAATCACTTGGATAACTTATATGATTTAGGGGAGCATTGAATAATAACCTGAAAAATGTGTTAGAATATCCTGAGCTTTAAGCACAGTTGAGACAACAATGTCAAATCACTCTGGGAAAAATGACTTTCATATTCACAATCATGTAATTCTCATAAAAACATATAACTCAAATCATGTTAGTTTTCCAGTTAAGGAAGCTAAGGCACATTTAAAAAATGAAATTTTCCAAGACGCAATAAGTGGTAAAATTGAGAGCTAAAGCTTGAAGCCAAACATGAAAACCTGATCCAGCTTCCATGCTCTTTCATTATTTTGCTTCCATATCAAAATCCAGGAAAACGAGGAAATGATGTGTATCACCAGCTATCTTAAAGAAATGAAAAGCATATGACAATTTTCTCATTCCCTTGTGCCAATCAACATGTGATTCTATGACTTACTTTATTTGTTTTTGACAATTTCTCTCCATAATTGACTTCATAGCTTTGAATAGAGCTTAATCCAATAACATGAGAAATAACGTATTTAAATCTTGCAGGTACATTGAAACTGAAGTGATCAGTGTTGCTTCATCAGTGAAAACTAAAAGAAACTACCTACATATTTAGCTAGGTCTGAAAACAGCAAGAAAGTAAAACAGATATTAAGAGAATTTTTGAAGGATAAGTTAAAAATTAGAATACTCAGCTAGCATACTACGATGTTGATACAATTTAACTGAGTATCATTAGACAATAATTTATTAAAATAAAAGCAATATGATAGATTTCAAAATGTTTAAATAGCACCTTATTTTCTGGTATTTCTGAAAGAAGAGCCATGGGGGACAGCTTAGTAACAGGAACTATTAATTACCATCTACTAGGAATGCTACCATCATCTTCTTCCAAAAACTAAATAGTATCCCCAAAGATTATTTTTGAGTGAGGCTCATAGTAGACACATAGTTTAATAATAATAAATGTTTTAAAAATTAAAAAGAGATCAACTTCCCAAATATAAAAACATTAGGACCCATGTTGATCTATGTCTTTCATTTGCTTCTGCCAATAGAACCTATACTGAAATACCAGAACTCATCATGAATAGTTCATAAGCAACATATAGGTTTACTTGTAAGTCTAAATAAACTACTTGGCTCCACATTAACATTTCATCCATTATACAAAGAAAGTAGAACTTTTATTTTCAGGTTCAGCAGTTGAATTTAATTTCCACCTTAGAAAAGCACAGTGTACACACCCTCTCTAATACACATGTATATCCTCTTGCCCACAGATAGAGCAACAACAAACATAATTATTTCAGGCTATCAAATTCAAATCCCAATCTGTGAGCTACTAGGAATAATATTCAATGACTTACTAGATACAAGATAGGATCTGTGTAGCTTTAAGAAGAGCAAAATTATTATCCAAAGTAAAGATACATTTTTATTATATTGCATTTACTTAAGAATATTTTCCTGTGAAGATCTCATTCTTCATCTCTTCTCTCAAAACCCCATTAGAATTCTTTTTGGGGTTACCGATTTTTACTTAACTTTTCAGTGTAGGTCTTAGAAGACCAATTTTAAATTCATCACCAGGTATCAATGTCGCTGGTGACAATGAAAATCACTGCTACAGAGAACTTCCCACCAGGTGCCCTTCATTGAAGCTTATTTGTTTGCTTTTAACTTTTGAGTTTTCATCTTCCTTAATAGAACCTTCTCTCCATCACAACTTCGATGCAGTATGGCTGCCTTTCTCCTCCTCACATTTTGCAGAAAATAATTCTGTTAAACAAGAAGATATGGAAGAGCCTGAGATGGTTTAGAAAGCAGATTTCTGATTGCTTTTTCCTGAATGCCTTCAAATGTCTGTGTTTTTACCCACATTGTTTTCACTTTGGCTCCAGTCTCAGAATTAACAGCAAGCTCGTGTGAAAATGAGTGAGGGATTCCTTATGAAGTTGTAAGTTTACAGTCCCATCTGCCTGTGTATGCAACTTCCAGCCAGGCTTTCCTCAATGAGTATCTTACACTTAAACTTCCTTTTCCTTTTAAGAAATTGCCTTGTTTGTGTTTAGGTAGGGAAAAAACCAAATTCTTTTGTTAAAAAATCTTGATTTTACAAACTACATAGTAGTGCCAGAGACAAATGATAGCAGTTTCTCTTTTCCTGCTCAGGTGCACATAGTAAGGACAACAGGTAAAATTATTGGAAGCAACAACATTCAAGACTCTTTAGATAGATATACTAAATTCTACCTCCTAGGTCCAGGGTATTCAGAATCACACTCCATGAAAGTAACACTGGGCTTTGCAGAGCATTTGATGTGTTTCTCTTTAGACATGGAAATGCAGAAACACCAAATACGTTCTTGCCATCTCATGCACTATTCTTTTTTTTTTTTTTTTGTACCAGGGATCAAACTCATGACCTTGTGCTTACCAAGGAAGTGCTTAAACCACTGAGATAAATCTGCAGCCCTGCACTATTCTTTTAACAGATATTCTTTGGGACCTTTGATGTACTTATAATGGGGTTTATTTCTTAGTTCCTTTGACTGTTAACTTGCTCATTTCATAATATTCCCTTTCCATCAATTTACATTTCATTTTCATTTTGCCCTGCAGTCATTTACACAGAAATTATGTAGAATTTAATTCATCATAAGTTTAAAAATCCAAAGGTAATTTTTTCATATTACATTATAAATTTGTAGAAAGGAAATTGAAACCAAAAGAGATTACATAAATCTAGCCTCAAATTATTCCACTGGAGTCTGAGAAAACAGGAACCCAGCTCTCTTACCTCTGTCACCAGTGCTTTTTACAGTGTGCCATGCTGCCTCCTAGCCTATGACACCTTCAGGCAATCACAGTAGCAATTAATATTCTATGCTATATCACTTAATTTATGTTCATTATTATTGTGTAACCTACTTATTATAAATTTGCTAGAGGTAAATTTTATTCAAGCCATCTTTTGAAGATAGAACTTTTATAGTTCCAGGCATATATTTTAGATTCAGTTAACTCTTGTTGGTAATTTTCATATATCCACTTTTTCTCAAGCATCTTTGCAAGCCTTTCTTTTTAACTCAATGAGTTATGTTAAAACTACGATCAAACTCATTTCAGGAATAAAAGGCCTTCTTCTATCTGCCCACCAATTGTAATATGAGAAAGTACTACTGTATCAAATGAAATCTTTAATACAGAATTCCAAGTTTCCTTTTACTTACTTTTCTATATGGCAGGAACTCCCCTACTGTAACACTCAGATCTCTTGTCTGTTGTACAATTCACTCAAAATTCACATTTCTCCAGAGGAAGACAAGAAAATATTTGATTCAGTCAAAATTGATATTTTCAGCATTACAAAACTTCCATTCATTCTGTATGGAATCTGCATATTTTTTCTGTTATGTTTTGTTTTTCATTCACTCTCAGCCATGTGGTAAGAACAGCAGACCTCTAGTTTGAGGGGTTGAATTAATTGTAGAGAACAACATTAACAAAACTCTCACTGGTCTGTAAATCTATCTACGTTCTCCAAAAGCTTTCTCAGTAATGAAGCTGATATTTTATTTTCTTTAACTCCTGTGTCATTTGTTTCCAAACTCAGGTGTTAGGAAAATGCAGCTGCTGTTTCCTTAGTAAGCCCTTTAAATGTCAACACTTAGCTTTTTAAAAATAAATTTCTTCAATAGTCTTATAAGAAAACAAGATATTTCTTACCTAGAGATTGTCTGCATGTCTCAGAAGGTAAATGCGGCTGCCCATCGATGGTGGGAAGAGAAATGGAATGCTAACCGTCCTCTTTAAATAGCAGGAGAAATTAAACCTAACACTTGTATTGCTAACATTACTAGGATTGTTGCACCAAACAACGGAGTTATGCGCTGTATACAAGCTAACATTCTAATAGTATTGGAAGTTTCTCACACACTGGCGCTGTATTACTTTGTTTTTCAGCAAAAAATCACGAAAGAATTCTGTCTACTTGGGCCATTGGTGAGCTAATGTGATACAGTCTGGCAAACTTTACCAAGTTTGTCACCTGCTGCTATAATGGGATGGAAAATCATTTGTTTAATAATTTAGAAGACATAGCTAATTTGAAACAGTTAGTAGTTGATTAATTCATTTATATTTGATAAGAATAGGATAGATTTAGGCATAATCCATGAGAAAATAGAAAAATGAATCATCCGTGAATAAATGAATCCAAATAACATTAGAGGTAAACTAGTTCAATTTTCAGTGGCAATCTTAGTGAGGCCTTTCCTAACCAATCTTTCTGAAATTTCCATCCAGTACTTTGGGAGTTTATATGCTGTCTTCTACTTTTTTTATTCTTTAGTACTCAACATTGATTGATATACTGTGGATTTTTGTTTATCTTTTTATAAGTTGCCTGTCCTCCCCAAATAGCAACTCCATTCATAGCATAAATATTTGCTAAATGAATGAATTGACACATAAAACTCCTAAATAATTCCTTTCTTTTTTTTTCTTTCTTTCAGTGAATACAATTGCCTTTCTCTATTGGAAGGAAAACTGCTTTTCCCTGCCCTAGCATCATGCCTGCAGTGGGCCTTAACTGCTCTCCATCACACTTTCTTACAACCTCTCCAACAAAAACAATGCTGATGCTTTGGAAAACATGACATTTAATATGCAAAGATTAGATTTACTCTATCTCTATCCTTTATAGTCTGCTTCATCTGAGACTTTTATCTCATTTCTAAGAACAAAAATATTATTCAGAAAAATGTCAAAAAGATTAGATGATCTTCAAAAACTGTTTTGTAAACCTCAAAACTTCATAAATGTTTACAGTTAAGTCCAGCTGTCATTACTGTAATATTTTTTCTTCTTCTTTTTTTTTTTTGTCAAGCAATGTTTATCCATAACCTCCCCCAACAAAACTATTCCATGATTTCTTTTTCCTGGAATGAACAATGTCAGACCAGTGGTTTCTTTACTACAAGACCTCTTCTGTTGTAACATTTTATGAATGTAGTCATTTCCTGACTTCCCACAATGAGACTGAAGCCAATGAGCCTATATAAAAGGTAGTAAGTTTTTAAGTTTTTATCTGTCAGAGAAAGAAGTATAAGTCAAAGAAAACAAAGCACATGCATACCAAATAAGATCAGAAGTGGAATAGGTAATATAATTAGAAATGTGTTAGAAAAATCTTTTCAAATTTGTTGTGTATTTTGAAATTATAAAATTAGATATTGATTTCTTTGTTCCAAATCATTTCTCTTTAAAGTCTTCTATCAGTGGGTGAATTCCACTTTATAAAAACACATAAAAACAGTATCTAGCTTCAGTTTCTTAATATAAATTAGATTTCAGATAGCTAGCTCTTTCCTTAGAATGCAGAGAATAAACACTCAACAGAATAGGACATATGTTGAGTTATGATACTGAGGAAATGAAAATCCCAGAATAATTTTCCAGTATTACAGTATATTAATCTAGAACAAAATTCAACAAACTTCTTCAATAAATGGTTGGATAGTCTCATTTAAGATTATACAAGCTATTCAGTCTCCACTAATCACCTCTGACATTGTAGTGCAAAAGCAACAACACACAATAGATACATAGTGAATAGACACGGCTATGTTTCAAAAAGCTTATTTAGAAAAACAAATAGTTGCACAAAATTTACAGGCTGTTTATAATTTACTCCTGGTCTAGAGTTCCAAAATGGTGACTTCTTGTCATTTAGATTCGAAAATAACAAAGGGAGTGAATTCCCAGAATCCATAATGCAGCAAATAAACTTTAGCTAAGATTTTGTAATGATGCTGAGGTTTCATCTGCCATCAGAACTAAAATATAATATAAACATGACTTTATCTGTAACTTTTCTTTAATCAGACCTCAGTGTAAGAGAAAAACTGTCATTATATAGAGAATGATTATAAGAAATTGTTTCTTTTTGTAGGGTGTGTTCATGGAGAGCATTATGAAATATTGAGTAAAGTGTCTTGAAACCAGATTTGCAGCATTTGAATCTGGCTCTATCATTTACCACATGTTCAACCTTGGATTGATAACTTTCATTTCCTCATCTGTAAAATTGGAGATAGTGTTGGAGTCTTCTACTTTACAGGATTTCTTATGAAGTTTGCTTTTGAGATAGGTAATCTGTTAGAATAATATCTGAACTAAATGAACCACTGATTGTTAAGAATGGTGCTTATTATTTCTTTTTTTGGAACAAGAAAGAGAAATGCTTTTCTCTCTAGTTGTTTCTGAGATCAAAATACAAATATACTGTATATTTATCTGATGCCCCACACTTACTGTATTAGTTAGCTTTCCTATCACTGCACAAAATATCTGACACCTGCAAGTTAAAGGAGAAAAGGTTTCTTTGGCTAACAGTGTCAGAGTTCAGTCCACGGTAAGCTACTGTATTATGAAGGAATGGTGTGGAAAAACTTTTGCTTATGGATAACTGAAAAGCAGAGCAGAGGAACAGCACAAGAAAGGAAGGTACCAGGGATCTGATATAATGCCCAAACTTGCACCTCCATGATCCACTCAAACACAGCTGAAGGTGCTCTTGCTTGACTCTTGAGCAGATCATATTGACAATCTAGTTTAGCTTTCACTTTCTAGACCTTGTCAGCCTGGCACCTAAATACATCTCCTGAATCCATATTTAATTTCCAAATAAAGACTAGGTCATAATGTCACCTAATGTGATATAACTATCCTATGTATAACCCAAAACACATTAAGCCTCACCCAATAGTCTCAACAGTTCCAGTACTGTTCAAAAGTTGAAGTCCATGTTTTCTCAGAGACTAAAGACAAAATCCTAACCATAATATCCTGTGCAAATAAAAAGAAAATTTTAAAGAAAAGAAAACAAGCCACAAAATTCCAAGGTACAATGACACAGGGTAATCATTCCCATTATAAAAGGGAGAAAGAGAATAGAAAATCCAAGCAAAGATAGAATGAAACCCAACAGGGCAACATTAAATCCTGTAGTTCATATTCAGAAGCCAGAGAACATGGTGGTGAGATGTGAGTTCCATAGGACTTAGGTATTCCTACCCCTAAGGCCTTCCTGGTTAGAGATCTCACGGCCTCTCACAGGCTGTCCTACTTACTACTCTGACTTTCTTTGGCAGATATTCCATGTTTCTAGAATTTCCAGATTCTTGAGGTCTTCATTACAACTTCAGCTTCATTCCCACAGCTTCCTACATTGCCCCATCAGGGACACATTTCATGGCCTCCCAGGCCTTCCTTTAAAATTTTATTACAAGCTTCCATGACACAATCACAGTTGCATCTTGTGTACCACAAAAGCCAGCTTCCAGTGGATGATGTACGGATCTGCCTCCACCTTGAGCAGTGGCCAGAGCTGCTTGGACTGTGGCAGCAGCAGTCTCTGAATGCCTGGATGGATGAGCATATTCAAATAAATCTCAGGAAACCATTACTCTAGGAGGCCTTTAATGAGCATGGGATAGCTGTCTTGAAAGGGTAGAACTTATGAAAACAACAAAGCAGCATAAAATGACAATCCAGAAGCTACAAGATGATGCCAGGAGAAACAATGTTAGAGTAATAGGCATTAGTGAGGAGGCAGGAGACAATGCAAAGGATATAGCTAAGCTGTTCACAGAAATAATGGCAGAAAATTTCCCAAACATGGGGGGAAAATCGGATATACAAATAAGTGAGGCATATAGAATGCCACACAGTCACAATCAACATAAACCTACACCCATACATATAATAATTAAGATTGCAGACATGCACAATAAAAACAGAATACTAAAAGCCATTAGAGAAAAGACACAACTCATCTACCAAGGAAAGCCTATTAGAATCAAGGCAGACTTCTTAGCACAAACCTTCAGGTTAAGATGAGCTTGGAGTGAAGTATTTCAAGCCCTAAAAGAAAAAAAACTTTCAACCCAGACTGAGGTACCAGCAAAACTGTCTTTCAAATTTAATGGAGAAACAAGATACTTCCATGACAAAGAACAACTAAAGAAATTCATATCCACCAAACCAACCTTAGAAGCAGTGCTGAAGGACATCCTAGGTAGAGATAAAAATGACCACAATCTCTAGAACAACAACAGAAAGAAATCACCAGGCTGGACAAGAAAATAAACAAGAGAGAAAAGCAGGAAACTAACAACACTAACACAACATGGCAAAGTAAAGCCAGTACATATCAGTGATATCCATAAATGTAAATGGGCTCAAATCACATATCAAAAGAAACAGGTTGACAGAATGGATCAAGAAATAGGATTCCACAATATGCTGTATACAAGAAACACATCTGACTCAAAAAGAAACTCATAGATTAAAAGTCAAAGGATGAAAACCCATATTCCATGCAATGGGAACCCAGAAAAAAGCAGGGGTAACTATTCCATTTGCAGACAATGTGAACTTCAAACCTAAAATGATTAAAAGAGACAAAGAAGGACACTACATACTCGTAAGTGGAAAAATTCAAGAGGAAGAACTAGCAATTATAAATATATATGCACCAAACACAGGAACACCCAATGATATAAGACAGATACTAAAGGATATGAAAAACCAAATACACAAGAACACAATTATTACAGGTGACCTTAACAGCCCACTGTCACAAAGAGATAGATCAACTAGACAAAAAATCAGCAAAGAAATAGTAGAACTGAATCATACCTGTGAGCAATTGCAGTTAGTAGACATTCATAGAGTGTTCCACCCAACCACATCAGAATATATATTCTTCTCAACTGCCCATAGGACATTCTCCAAAATAGACTATATATTATCCCATAAAACATTCTTAAGTAAATGCAAAGGTATTGAAATTATCCCATGCATACTATCCGACCATAGTGCACTGAAATTGGAAATTAATGGCAAAATAAATTGCAAAACTGGCATAAATACATGGAAATTAATTAACAACCTTTTGAACAACCAGTGGGCTACAGAGGAAATTAAAGAAGAAATAAAGCAATACCTACAATTCAATGAAAATGCAGACACAACATACTGTAATCTGTGGGATGCAATGAAAGCAGTCTTAAGAGGGAAATATATAGCAATAAATTGCCATATCAAGAAAACAGAACAAGCACAAATAAACAATCTAATGCTTCATCTGAAGCTTCTAGAAAAAGAAGAGCAAGTTAAATCTAAAGCTCATAGAAGAGAGGAAATTGTAAAGATTAGAGCAGAAATCAATGCAATTAAAACTAAAAAAAATACAAAAAATTAATGAATCCAAAAGCTGGTTTTTTTAGAGAATAAACAAAATTGACAAACCTCTAGCTAACCTTATAAAGAAAAAGAAAGAAAAAACCCAAATTCATGCAATATGGACCAAAAAGGGGGAAATTACCATAGATCCCATGGAAATTCAAAAGATCATGAACACCTACTTTGAAAATCTCTACTCACATAGAGTGGAAAACAGAGTAAATGGACAGATTTCTAGAAACATATGAACTACCAAAGCTCAGTCAAGAAGATACAATGATTTTGAATAACCCAGTATCAGCCACTGAAATTGAAAATGTTATTAAAAATTTACCAACAGAGAAAAGTCCAGCTCCTGATGGATTCACAGCTGAATTCTATAAGAAATTTAGAGAAGACTTGATGCCAATACTCCTTAAACTCTTCAATGAAATTGAAAAGAAAGCAGTCTTCCCTAAATCATTCCTGGAGGCAAGTATTATCCTGATACCAAAACCAGAGAGAGACCCAACCAAAAGGACAACTATAGGCCAATCTCACTAATGAACATAGATGCAAAGATACTCAATAAAATACTAGCAAATAGAATGCAGCCAATCATCAAGAACATTATACATCATGACCAAGTGGGGTTCATTCCAGGAATGCAGGGATGGTTTAACATACGCAAATCAGTAAATGTGATACACCACATCAACAGAGTCAAAAACAAAAAACCACATGGTCATCTCAATAGATGCAGAAAAAGCTTTTGATAAGGTTCAACACATGTTCATGATAAAAACCCTTAAGAAACTCAGAATACATGGTGTCTACCTCAACCTTATAAAGGCCATCTATGACAAATCAACAGCCAATATTACACTAAATGGACAAAAATGAAAGCTTTCACTTTAAAATCAGGAACAAGACAAGGATGTCCGCTATCACCATTCCTATTCAATATAGTTCTGGAAACACTAGCCAGGGGAATCAGACAAGAGAAAGAAATAAAATGAATAAAGATAGGAAAGGAAGAAGTTCAAATATTACTATTTGCAGATTACATGATACTGTATATAGAAGACCAAAAAACTCCATTAAAAGACTACTAGAGGTAATAAACAAATTCAGCAGTGTAGCTGCCTGCAAAGTCAGCACTCAAAAATCAATAGCATTCCTGTACACAAACAAGAAATTAACCAAAAGAGAAATTATGGAAATATTGCCCTTCACAGTAACATCTAAAAAATGAAATACTTAGGAATCAACCTAACTAAAAATGTAAAAGACCTATATACTGAAAATTATACTATGTTAAAAAAGGAGATGAAGAGGATATTAGAAAATGGAAAGATGTTCCATGCTCTTAGCTATGAAGAACCAACAAGGTGAAAATGGCCATACTCACCAAACTGTTATACAGATTTAATGCAATCCCAATCAAAATACCATTGACATACCTCACAGATCTAGAGAAAACACTCCTAAAATTCATTTGGAACCAGAAGAAACCTAGAATAGCAAAGGCAATTCTGGGTAATAAAGGCAAGGCAGGAGGCATCTCAATTCCTGACTTGAAACTGTACTATAAAACCACAGTGATAAAATCAGCATGGTACTGGCAAAGAAATAGACCTGAGGATCAATGGAACAGATTAGAAGATGCAAGTATAGGTACAAAGACACTCAGCCACCTGATATTTGACAAAGGGGCTAAACATGTTCACTGGAAGAAGGATAGCCTCTTTAATAAATGGTGTTGGAAAAATTGGCTCTTCACATGCAGAAGACTGAAACTAGATCCATGCCTATCACCATGCACAAAATTAAAGTCTAAATGGATCAAAGGCCTAACCATTAAAACAGAACACTAAATCTACTAGATGATAAGGTAGGTAGAAATCTTGGAGACATAGGGGTAGGCAGAGATTTCATGAACAAAACGCAAACTGCATGGGAAACACTTCAGAGAATCAATACCTGGTATCTCCTATTATTGAAAAGTTTATGCACTTCAAAAGAAATCACCATCAGAGTGAAAAGAAAACCCACAGAATGGTAAAGAATTTCAACCAGCAACCCCTCAGACAAAGAACTTATATCAAGAACATATAAAGAATTGAAAAACATCACCCCCCCCAAATTCAAAGACCCTCTCCAAAAATGGGCAGCTGAGATGAACACTCAGTTCTCAGATGAAGATATACAAGTGGCAAACAAGCATATGAAGAAATGTGCACCATCACTGGTCATTTGAGAAATGCAAATTAAAACAACCCTGAGATATCATCTCACACTGGAAAGAATAGCTACCATCAAGAAATCAACTGATAACAAATGTTGGCGAGGCTGCGGGGAAAAAGGATCACTGCTCCACTGTTGGTGGGAGTGCAGACTGGTGCAACCACTATGGAAATCAATATAGAGAATTCTCAGAAGACTAGGATTGGAAGCTCCATTCAACCCAGGTATTCCCCTCCTGGGTATTTTCCCAGAAGAACTGAAAAGTTCATATCACAGTGATATGTGTGCACCTATGTTTATAGCAGCCCAATTTGTAATAGCTAAATCTTGGAAACAACCAAGATGCCCATCAACTGCAGAGTGGATGAAAAAGATGTAGTATTTTTTACACAATGGAATCCTACTCAGCTACACCAAAGGATGATCTTGAGGCCTTCATAGGGAAATGGAGATAACTTGAGACCATCCTCATTAGTGAAATAAATAAGAATCATATTTATAAATATCACATTGTTTCTCTAGTGTAAAAAGTAATAAGGAATGTAGGAGTAATAAAACCCAAAATGTGTAATTGCTACTGTAAAAAAGAGAGGAAAAGAAAGTGCTCTAAAGGATATAATTGCACATATGTTTAAGTGTGTAAGATAGATGACTATACTACTGTTTTTGTTAGATGGTTGAGCAGAACTGTGAACAGTCCCATTTTATGAATGTCTACTTTGTATGCTTTAATTTTGAAACTTTAACAACTATTTCCAATGATGAGAGTATGTAACTTATCAAGTGGCGATTTCTTAGTTTTTTGGGGGTTTGTTGTTGTTGCTGTTGTTGTTATTTTGGGGTTTTTTTGTCTGCTTGTCTGTTTGTTTGTTTTGGGATCTTTATTTTTTTCCCTTTGGAATTCTGTATTGTTGCTACCACTTTTCTGCTTTGTCTGTTTTTTTTTCTCTTTAAATAAAATTTTTTTAAAAAGATAATAATGAGCATGGGGTACAGGGGCTCTCTTCTCAAATGAAAGGTTCATACTTTTGCAACCCTTGACGAGTTAGGGTCTTGCTAACTCCCGAAACATTCTCAGGACATCTTGATTTTCCTGGTTCAAAACACTTGGTTTCTTTGTAACAGTGATCCCTTCAGAAACCATTCCTCTCTGGATTCAACTTCACATGTGGTTCTTTTGGGAACAAAATTTGAGCTTTTCAAATACTTATATTTTGTATTTTGCTCCTGATTCTTATATATCTGGTTAAAAGCAGATAGCAGTACCTACACAAAGCCTTGAACGTTGGGTTGTCTTGAAATTTCCTCTACAAATCAGCTTATCTATAGGCCTAAGCCCAGCTTTTTGCAAAGTCTTAGGACGTGAGCAAAACGTGCATGTTCTTTGCCATAATATACCTCATGGCTTCTAGTTTATTGCCAGTACAGTTCCCCATTTGAAGACTCATTAACCTGGCCTTTATGTCTGCATTCCTGTCGTCATTCTGATATGACTTCTGATCAAAATCACCCATTAAGATCCATTACTGCATTTTAAGATTTCTCTACACCACAATCTCTGATCCTTTCCAAATTTCTCCAGCAAATCATTTCCAAATGCTTCTAAATTACTTAGTCAAATAGTCACAACAATAACCCCCTTCTCTCTTACCAGTTTTCTGTATTAGTCAGTTTTTCCATCTTTAGGCAAAATACCTGACAACTATAATTTAAATATGGAGAGTATTATTTTCCTCAGAGTTTCAGAGGGTTCATTTCAAGGCCAAAAAAAAAAAAAAAAAAAAAGCAAAAGCAAAATATCATAGCAAAAGGCCAGTGCAAAGCAAAGCTGCTTCATTCATAGTGGTTGGATAGCAGAACATGGGAATAGCACCAAACAGAGGGGGAAAAGGGACTGGATATAGTACCCTGGTTTAAACCTTCATGAGTTACCTAGAAACACACAGAAGTGTGCTTTACTAATACTTTGGTGGCTTTTAAGCCAATCAAGCTGACAGTACTGCTGAAATATCATAATCAACATACTGTTTCGGATTGTAGTTTGTTGTAAGGAAGACAATGGTGAGACTACAGTGACATGAACAGATTTGCTCTTACTCTCAACTCACACTGTGATATCTTGTTTTTACTGGTAGTTACTGGTGACAATGGGAAACTGAGTGTGGAGACAAGTTTGGTTTTGTGATAAGGGAAGCAGTGACAAGTGAGTGAAGCTTTTTCACCTATGACTGGGTTTTTCCACCTGAAACCTGCTCTAGGACCCCTTGATTAAGAAAGCAAAGAGTGTTATATCCTAGGAAAGCTTGGGCTTACAGATATGCATGGATCCCTTGGTGCATGTGCCTGCTATTTTTGTTCTCATAAAGAAAAGAAGAGGCAAAGTACATACACTGGACTCTCCAGAGCAATAGGATTGCAAAACACTATACTGTTTAAAAGGAACTGTTGTGATTGGTTAAACAAATTAGTTAAATTAAATTCAGTGTAGTCAGGTGCAGAATAGCAAGGGATGCTCAGAACAGAATGACAGAAATATTAAGATTATTACTCACAGATACTAGAAAAAAGAATTCAGCATGAACAATTTACTTAGTCTTAATTTCTTATTCTCTTTTTTTTTCTTTTTCTCATTTCTCTGTCTTTGGAAGTGTGATGTATTTTCTATTTCTTTCAGTTTTCTTTGAGACCTGGAAATTAAATTTTATGGTTAAATTGTATGTCATTAAATTCTTTTTCCTATTGCCATAATAAGAAATAGATTTAAATACTATTATTTGGCAACAAAATGAAGTCTTTTTCACTCATAAAGATGCACAATTTGACATCCCAAAAGATGCTCTATTAAACAATACTTATTTCCTATTTAGTTTTAGATTATTAGAGATCTCCTAGAGAATGTATCACCTGTTTTAGACTTATTGAGCACTTATTTTTAACATTTTTAGAACATCTTTATCCTTATATAAAGTAGTGTAATTAGAGCACATGCATTTTTTTGAGATAAAGCCTCACTGTGCAATTCAGGCTTGCTAAATATATAGTCCATTGTTAGAGATGGAAGAATCAGAGGTTAAATCTTCTGTGGGAGGAATTTTTTCTCTCAAATTTTTCAATTTTTTTTCTTAGTATTCAAGCATTTTACTCACTTATGTATAGGTATGCAATTTTTTTTTCATTAGGGATTTTCAATCTTTTTTCAATTTCAAGATAAAACAGGTATTTGTTAAAATTCAACAAAATCATGAGCTTATACATTGTTAAATTTCCAGAGAATATACTTTTAAAAATACTATTATATATTGATACTGTTTTGTAACTTTGGGGCTTGAATTCAGGGTATTGATCATGCTAGGCAAGAGCTCTGCCAGTGAGCTGTATCCTCAGCCCTTTTAATATGTTTTTACTATTATTAGTACATGTTTTCAGTACATAATGATTATATTCATTGTATGGAATTGGCACATGTGCATAATATATTTCAATTCTTTTTATCCCCTCCCATGAACCCCTCTTTTATTTTACCAATATCAGATTATAGGTGAAATATCAGACTAATAGCCAAAAGAACATACAAAGCACAAAACAATTGCACTAAAATTGTACACTAAGACAATGATACACTTTTAAATATATTGTTTACTCTAGATTATAATACCTTTTTTCTCATTCTCTTTTTTACCTATTACCTGTCTTTCATGCTTTCTCTATTATAAAACTTTTCATGTGAGAAAAACTATGCACTATTTAAGCTTGTGTGTCTGACTTACTTCACTTAACATTATGGTCTCAAGGTGCACCCATTAATGGTATGATTTGTTAGGTAACTGTGAAGAAGATACATTTGTAAAGCAGGTAGTTTAATTCTGGCCCATCAAGAAATACCTGTAAAAGGAATAGAGGAAAATTGTTCTATTTGGAATAATAAAAATTTCAAAAATGTATTTTTGTATAAATTTAAAGCTCAACTCAAGAAAATTACATAAATGTAGTGAAGTGAAAAATCATCTTATCACTGTACTTAAATTACACTGGTATGCATTAGACAAATAGATCATTGGGACACAATAAAGAATCAAGAAAAAAATCAATATTATATGAAAATTCACTATTTTACAAAATTGGTAAATCAAATATGAGACAAAAATTGTTTTTAAATATAAGAACATAAAAACTGATCACATAAAGAAAAATATAATTGAACTTTTATGCTATACCTCGTTCAAAAAACTAAAATATTATATTCAAAAAGCAAATGAATATTTCAAGACAATTTATGATAATACATGTATAATCTAGGTTAAGAAGAGTTCTTATTCTAAACAAAACCACAAAAATCTTTGATACCAATACAAAATTGAAACATTTAAAGATGATCTTAAGATATAGATAAGATATATAATAGCTAAATAAAAGGACAGTGAAGAATATATCAAAAAAGTATCTGTAGTTCATAAAAGATCTGCTTAAATATTGACAAAATTGTATGCTACAGAAAATTGGATAAAATGCATAATAATTGGTTCACAATATAGCATTACAATGTCTAATAAATGTTTTATACCAATCACTAATACTTATGAAAATTAAATAATAATATAAGAAAGAAATCCATCATGTAATTCAGACAAAACTTAAAAGTTTTCTAATAATGTTGATAGAGAATACCAACAAAAGCATTTTCCCATGCATTTATCTGAAAATGTGCTTTGTGATTTGTTCTCTAGAATGTGATTAATTTTCTATAATGCAAACTAATGCCATTGGAAACTAAATATTCCTACACTGTTCAAATTCAATATTCCAATTCTAAAAGCTAAACTCAAATTCAAAATGTTAAACAAAAAAGCCAAAAAAACCCTAAAAACATTTCAGTTAAAATGTGTGTGGATATGCATGGGGGGGGGTGTGTATCAACAATTTATTAGAAGAGTAGCATGGAAACATATATTGAGGAATCACGCTCAGTGGTAGACATGGGTTATGTGCCTGGTGCGTGTATGTGGGTCCTAGCCAATTAAAGCACAGGTGCGAAGAACAGAGAGCGGAGGACCTCAACCAAAAATTGAAAGAAAGAAAAAGAGAATTGTGTAAAATTCTATAGGGCTGCAGCAACAAAGCGCCACAGATTATGGCTTAGAACAAGAGAAACTTATTGTCTTTTAATTATAGAAGCTGAAAGTGAATTCAAAGAGTTTGCGGGGTCAGGCTTTCTTTAAAACCTCCAGAGCAGTACCTTTTCTGCATCTTTCAGTTTCCAGTATCCAAGGCATTCCTTGGCTTGTGACAGTTTAAGTCTAATAACTGCCTCTGTCTTCACAGGTCATCTTCTCTCTGTGGATCTCTTTGTGTTGTTTCTCTTCTCAAAAACACATAGATTTTATCAGATTACTTACTCTAATGTCTTCATTGTATATTGCTTACATCTACAAAAACTTCAATTATAGTCACAGTCGTAAATATCAGGATTTAGAATATATCTTTTGGGGGAACATAATTCCGTCTACAACATATGGTGATCAACAAACTATTAAAAATTTCAATCTATTGCATTGAGTTTCAAAAGCACTAATTAATGTCCCTCTCCATACACAAAAGTATGAAACCCTGGATGATTACTAGAATCAACTGAAGAGCTGTTGAATCTCCTACTTCTGAAACCAGAACCACAGAACAATTAAAAGCCAGCATCTCTGTAGTTGGGACCCAACCAGCCCAGTATGTGAAAGCTTTCAAGTGATTCCAACATATATCTAAGTTTGAGAGTTGCTATAACAGACACAGGAGAAAACTAAAGGTAAAAATAATCTGCTTTGGTACTGAAGAACATAGTTTCAGCCATGGAGTGAAAATATTCTTCTGTTTCTTTGCCCAGATTGAACTTCACTCCTCAGTCCGAGGCAGAGCAGTTAGACAATGCAGGCTGCTCTGTACGGGGCCAACTTGGGCTGATTGGCTTCTGGCATTTGTCCTGTAGGGTTCTGTGAATGAGAGAAGAAAAACTAAACCATCATAAGCAGAGTTCCCACAGTCTCATCAATCAGATCAGTCTCCCACGGAGAGCAGAGAAAAATGGAAGGTTTCTGTTATTCTCAGCTGTCAGATATCCTTCCTTGTTTTTCTTCTCCAAAAGAAGTAAATATAATTTCCAGTTCTAATTGCAAAAGTACAATTGATTGATTGGTTTCACTCTCACCAAATCTTTCTGATCTAAAAGTGAATTTGTCTTACATTTACTAATTTAATTCTTAATACTTTCTCTTTGTATTAAGTATAATAATCCTCTGATAATACTTCCTACAAAAGGTGGAAATACTATTTGTTTCTGCAACATTTAAAACACAATTTCTAAAAAATAAAATAAAATATAACCTCTGAGACAGACATGTATTACAATAAGGATTTCTTTATTTACCTACACACTCCTTTCTTAGAGTTTATTAGGAAGTACAGACATAAAAAACAAACAAGTATATATTTGAGGTAATGATAAGTACTTGAAGAGAAATTAAGCAGCATAAATATAACAGTGTAATACAACCAAGGGGATCATGTGCACCCTGCTGGCACTGTGTGTTTCATCCCCTACTTTTTATGCACTCTAGTCAGACTAAAATAGGAAGGCTAAAAAGTATGTTTCCCAGACACTCTTTCACCAGTTCATTAAGCATGGTTTACTTTCTACCAGTGAGATATCCTTGCATAAACTGTGAACAATTCAGGAAGATAGAGACCATTTTCCTGCATAGCAGAACCCACTATCAGGCTTCAGCAGATGTAAGAATGTGTCCATTAAGATTCACTTCATAAGTACACGGTGCACAGAACAGCAACCACGGACATAATGGCATCGGCAATTTCCTTAACTGTACTGTGGGGTGACATGAAGCCTGGGTCAATGAGAGAGCCTTTGATTTTCTTTCTTCTAATGATTTTATAAACTCCTAATTTTTAAATCAAATTCCACTCTGCATAAAATATCTATAGTTATTTCTGTCTCCTGCACTGAATCAGGGAAGATGTTTAAAGAGAGAGATGATAAAATTTCCTCTGGACAATTTTGAATGGATAGATAACTGAATAAAGTTAGAGCTTTACCCTTACAAGGCCAAAGCAAGAAAATTTTAGCAAGAGAGAACACAAAATGTAAGGATGAGAATGAGTTAGAAGTATTTACACAAAGCAAGACACACAAATTGGAAAAATTTGAAGAGGAATAAAGTTACTATGTAATTATGGAAAGACAAATAGGCAGGATAATTTCCAGCCTTGCAGAACGTGGCAAAATGTTCAAATAAACTCTCAAATTGTAAATTACTGGCATTTCAAAGAAAGGGATTAACATAAGACTATTCTTGAATATAGAACGGACTTCAGGGAAGCAATTATAGGCTGCTGCTATTCTTGAATATAGAACGGACTACAGGGAAGCAATTATAGGTGCTCTAAGAGAATAATGTGGATCATAATGGTATGTGAAAATAAGAAATGAGTGGAGAGTTGTTATACTCAGGGTTTACAAGGGAAGAAATTTCATACAGGACACACAATTTATAGGATTATTTCATAATATTCATCCAAAAAGTAAAATACAGATGAATACAGGAGAGCTATCCATGCACTAGAGACCCAAAGAATGTAGCTGAGGGCTTGGATCCCATAGCAATGTCCTGCACTAGTCCAGTTGAAGACCTAGAGCCCGTGGCAATGTCCTCCACAAGTTCAATCGGAAGCTAGAGCCTGTAACAGACTCATGCAAGGCTATATCGTGGATCTGTCCTGGCAAGGCCCAAAAGTCAGTGGTGGAAGCTGGAAAGTCTGCACCAATTGGATGAAGGATCTGGAGCCAGGAAGCAATGTTCAGGGTAGGACCAGTGCTCTCCCAAGGAGAACTGCAGCCAACCTCAGGGACAGCAAGGACCTGAGCGCCTTCAAGGTTGAGAACAGCTGAGTGCATGTCAGGAAAACCAGTGCAACAAGCTTCTCCAAGAGAATCAACAGCACACCATCTTCCCCTCCAATTTCCGTTTTATGTTGCTGGCAACAATCCTCAGGTGGGCCTTCCATTCCCAGAACCATGCTGATTCAGTTCAGCTGGGTTATTACAAGCTGCCCATTAGTTAGTCACCACAAGCCATGTATTTTGAAGGTAGTGTCTACAAGATTTTTGATGCATTGGATAGATTAGTTCATGGAATAGGGTTTGGATGAACATGTAATTTATTACTCAAACCACAGTAATCTGAGAATGAATGAGAACTCTAATAATATTTATTCTGAGAAAGTAAACATAGTCTAATACTGTCCTGGGAAATTAAGTTTAAGGGTCTTCTAAGAAGATTCATAAAAAACAGAGTTCAAACATATAGGAACATTTTTATCCTGGATGGATAAGGTAATAATTTTGAGAAGCTAAATACTGAGAAAAGTAGGGAGAAGTGACTTAAATCACAAATACTACCAGCATTGGACTCATGGGTATGAGACAGGTGCAAACGCACATTGCTCAGAAGGGTTATCTGTTAATATACTTAGAAATTTACTGAGCCAAGGCAACCAACAGACAATTACAGAAAGTTAGCCTGAGCTGGGGACAAGATGTAGAGCACGACACTATTGCAATTATCTGACAATAGGAACTCACTATTGCAATTACCTGACAATCACTGTACAGCTAGGAGAAAGAATTATTTGACTCTGAGTCTCAGAAGATTGAGCAAGAAATTCTCTGTCTGACTCCAAGTGAACTTTGCTAAGGGGACTGGTGAAGCCTGCAGATGATAACCAATGTCTCCATTAATGGACAGGAAATGGGCAGGAAAGATGGCCAGGACAAAGGCCAGTTCTTAACACAGGCATGAAAGTAGACAATGTTGTTGAAATGTTTGCTGCTATTTCACACACACGCAGGCACCTGCATGCATGTGTGCACACACACTTGTTGGAGAGAAAGCACAAAGAAAAATATTAATGACTGCATTTACATTTCAAGAACAATGTCACATGCTTTTTTGCAAAGAGAAAAAAACATTGACCTCAAAATATATGTTAGATGCCACAAGTCACTAAAGACTGCTCCTTAATTTTATTTGGATAAACTTAGGGGTAAGCTTCAATTACCATTTGAGGGAGTACAAGCAACTGGGTAAGAAAATTACCTATATATATCACAAAGTTAAATTTTAAATTAATAATTATTTAATTATATTAATATATTTAACCATATAAATATATGTAGTTTGTTATATATCTATAATTATAATTTCATCATTTAATTATAACAGTAAATTTTTATTTTTGGTACTATTTCTTGCTTTCCCTCTTTTGGAATCTAAACTACTTTCCAATTTGATTTTTTTTCTTTTTGTAAAAAAGCATGTGACATTATTACTGAAATGTAAATATGGTCATTACTACTGAAAAAGGATATGGAGAACAATTTTATTTAATGTTTTTACTACTGATTTTTGTAAGTTATCTAGTTTTAAATAAAATGTTGGAATTTGAAAAATGTTGAAGAATAAACAGAAGAAAAGTGTAGCCATTACATAAAAATTTGTTTAAGTCTTGAATTTCAAGATTAATTTTAAAAGAAGAATATGTCGACTGTTTAACCATTCCCATGTGATGTAAAATGCCAGATCTTGTTTAATTCTCTGCCAAAATATTCCTTATCTTGAGATTTCTTTAATAAATTTTAGTTATTATAATTAATATGCATTAGACATGCATTTACAACTATTCGGCATGTTCAAACACAAGAAATTTTACATGGCTTTGATTTCTCTAAATCAATTAAAAAATTTTAATGAGTTCTAGCCTCCTTGGAGACACTGGGCAGGTGGCAGAAACTACCCACCCAGTGTCAAGAATCTTGACACTTGCATGATCACAGCCCTCTGTTTTGACACACAGCACAGAAAGGAACCAGTTCACTTTGATATACAAGTCGGTTTGAACAACACCAGAATTCTTTGTAAAATAATACTCATGTCTGGATCACTCAGTTGTTCAAAGAAAATGATGGCCTAAGTATTTAAAATCAATAAACAGTTGAATTTCAAAATAGTGCAGCAAAAGAGAATGTAATCTCCAAATCTCAGTGGGTCAGGTAGGCCTGAAGAGATGAAGGATGTGGGTGGGTGTGACCCACTGCACACACCAAAGCTACCAAGTAACTGGGGCACTGTGAACCCTTTGAAGACCCCATGTGCTGCTCCCTGGTGCACCTCATCTTCTGAACATTCAGTGTCTTGTTAAATCCTCTTCAAATGATTCATGATATCACACAGCCCTATCCCACTTATAAGATAAAAAGCAAGGAAAGAAATGTCTGAAGTTATCGGCTTCTTGTGCAGCATGGCTTCAGTGCCTGTGATCACCCGGACACTCTCGTGGTTTCTATAGCCTTCCTGACTACTGAATTTTTTAGTCTTAGTGAGATGAAATGACATAGGAGCACAATAGCTTTTATTTCTGTTTATTTCTGCCTTGAGGGTTATATTGAATACATTCCAAATTCCATCTGACTGAAAATTCAGTCATCTGTGAGCACTGCTGTTTGAATATTTGAAGAAGCTAGAGAAGCTTCTCTAGTTCTTAGTGTCATAAAATAGCCATAAAAATGTCGTAAAATGGAATTAATGCCAAAAAGGGAGGAAAGAAAATAGAGGCAATATTTAGGAATGTCTCTTTTATTGGGCAGAATTCCCTAACTGCCTCCTTGAGATGATTTGTGTCTCTAAGAATGGAACATATGATGTGTTTTAAATCCTTAGGCCACTTCAGTTTTTTTTCGTTGTTGTTCTTGTTTTTGGTTCTGTTTTTTTCAGGTTTCCTAATGTCAGTTAAGCATGAGCAGATTGAAGGACTGAGAGAAAGAGTGAAAGAATGAAGGGGAAGCTGATTTACTAAATGAGTTGCTAGACTATTAACTCAATAGAAATTTCATTTTATATATTCACTACCTATCACATCCTATCAAATAGTAGACACCATGAATACTGTATGTGCTAGTTAACTGAAATGGACGGGGAGGTTCTGTGGATATAAGAGCGTTTCTAAAGACAGCATTGAAAAGATTTGCTTCACCTCTATCTCCTTTAACATAATGTGTCTGCAATTGCAGAGACCTTCCATTCCAACCCTACCCCAAGTTCTGGGTGTAGCTCCATTTAAAAGAGTTTTGTTTCCTGCTTGAAGAAGCAGCTTACTGCCTGATGGCTTGCTGAAGACTTCAGCCTCTTGCAAATCTCCAGCTGAAGCCTGTCTTTGTAAATTAGCTCTAAAAACTGCCACTAGGGTGTGTCTTGGACTTACACAGTTTAATACCTGCACTGTTTTTATTGACAGCGCTTTAGACCTATTTCTTTTCAATGTTTATGTCATTAGAGCAGATGAAACAAAACTCTGTTCCAAGTCCTTTCTGCAACGTTTAGCTCTAACTTGAACTCAAGGGAATAAACGTGGGAACAACTCAACCTAGTTTCCCTGGGACTGTTTTTCTTTTACTTTTCAGTTTGTGAGAACTAAAGTGAACATGAGGACCTAAGCATCCCTTCCTACCAGCATGGCTGTCCATGGTTAACCCATCTGTCTGCCTGCAGTTTATGCCTGTGAGAGATTGTGAATCCTAACATTCCCACGAAACTTGCTACAGTCCTGGGGTTCTGAAAATGTCTGAATATTATTTCTTTCAAACAATATAATGCTTTAACAAAACATGTTTCCTTTTTTAAACTGTGTACACCTAGCCACGGGCTGTGTCCAGACTTCTGTTTGGGAGCTAAACTCTTTTTGGAGTGCCCTCCTCACTAGAAGTCTTCTCCACCTACAGGAACTGGCAGCACTATCTTTCTATTCTCCTCTGGTTTTTTATAGTTTCTCATCTGACTGGCAAGCATCAGTGTCAGCTCCTGCACACAGTGATAGAGACTGCAGCCAGGTGCTTCCTAGGACACCTGCAGCAAATCACCAAGAGTTGGGCAGAAATGATTGGCTCACAGTTCTGGAAGCCGGAAGTCTGAAGTCGAGTTTTCCTTTCCGTGAATGCTGTAAGGTTCCTTTCCTTGCTTCTTCTAGCTTCTAGTGCTTGTCAGCAACCCTTAGCGCTCCTGGGCTTACAGATACAGCATTGAATCACATGGGTATCTCTCCATGTGCCTTCTCTGCATCTCTATCTCCATTTCCAAACACCTTTTTTTTTAAAAAAAAAACTAAAACTGTTAGTCTTATTGGATTAGAACCTACATTAATGATCTTGTTTTATCTTGATTCCTCTATACAGACCTTTTTTCCAAACAAGGTCACATTCTGAAGCACTGAGGGTTAAGACTTCAACAATCTATGGAGGAGAGAAACATAATTCATAGCAAATAGGAAGGCTGGTCGTGGACTGCGTGTAGGAAAAGATGGCAAGAGTTAGGATTTGTCCTCAGTGTTCTCAGATTGGAAGAGCTGCGGCAGTGGAAGCCGGCACTGTACTGGCTTCACTGAGGAGCCAGTGACATCCCTCATCCTCAGTGACTGAAGGTACTGTGTGGTAGGAAAGGAGGGATGCTGTTACCAGTGTGCGCTGCAAACACTAATGTTCCCAGAACCACTGCCTCTCTTTCCCGCAGGCGCGGTGAATCCCTCATGGGCTACCATAGCTTTAGCACAGTGGTTTTTAAACTTCAGTGTCCTCAGAGTTTCGAATTCAATAGACCAGAAGTAACTTCCTCGAAAGAGCCGATTCCCAGGACCCAAACACCGAGAAACTGCTTTAGTGTAACTTTACATATGATAATTTTTCAAAATCATATTATACTAATTATTTTCCAACTTCAGTCACTTGGATGAGAGTTTCCTAAGACATTTCCCATAGCTCTTTCTACACTGACACACTTTCAAGCCTCCATCAGTTTCAGCACCGTGTTTTCCTAATAATGTAAGAAGTCACCTTGTCAGAAATGGCTGCATCAAAATTCTTTAATAAACAATAAATTCAGTCTATTTTTGCTTCGTGCATTCAGCTCCAGGGAGTGCTGAACTAGCATTCTTGAGGTTTTGACCTTTCCTTGACAATATTAACAGAACCTGTGCCTCTAAGCAAGCCAAGTTTCTTCTACCCGATTTTCCCCACTAAAACCTAATGCTTTCATCTCAAATTCAACTGGTCCAAACCTGAACTCTACATATTAACTGGTTCCTGCTTGTGATAACAATCCTTTCATCACAGATCTGACAATAGAAAGTTACTGTCCACTCTCCTATTTGCTTGTTTCCTTTAAGCAGTCATTTGCTAGGCCCTCCTATCCTCTCTACTTGGTTCCAGTATATCTTGTTCATTTCTGCTGTCACCTTTTATTGAGGTCCTCAGTGTCTCATCTTGGCTGTTTTATGCATTCCCCTCAGTCCTCACCTAAATCCATTTGACTCATTCTTCTGAAATGTCTCTGATTGTTTACTTCTTCTGGAAGCTCTTTCATTGTGTTTCAAATTTAAGCTCCTTAGCCTAAAACTCAAAGTTCCTTACCTCGTAGCCTGTACCCACTTTTTAATCTTGTTTGATGATACGTTTGATGATACCCTGAACTCCAAAACTCCCTGATCTCCCCCGACATGTTCCTCATCTTCTTTCTCTCTGCCTCTGCTTCTGTCTTGTATTGTGACAGGAATGAACTCTGTTCCTGAACTACCTCCTCCTCCAGCCTTCAGCAAGAAATTCCTGGCATTGTTTTTGCCCTCCCAAAATATTTTTTTCAATGTTTTCTTGAGTTGTATACCAATCATCATGCATTTGTGAATTATAATTGTAATTACTGTGTATATTATCTCTATCAGTGTTTTTTAATTTCACTTAGATGGAACATTGATGTGTCTTGGAACAGTATCTTCTAAATACTTGACTTCATTTTTAACACAATATGTAGGAAAGAGGTTTAGAAGGATTTTTAACCTAAAATTAAGGGTCTACCTTCCTTATTTTCTGGACAAAAACTCTTTTGTAAATGACATGGAAAGGATTAGAAACTGAAACAAGACTTTCTCAGAAAGAGCCTTTTTACAGGCTCAGAAACTGTTCCACGGGGGTAGGCAGAAAGCATCGGTCCATCATTAAGCCCATACTAAGAAACAGGCCACAGCTGTTCTCTGACTTTTCTCTTTCTTCAATATGGTTCACGCTAATGATATCATCAAACATTTGCTTTCTCATTGTTTGGGTGCTGAAAATATACATTCTCCACTCTATATACAGGATATAACATGGTAGCAAGCATAACAAAATGTCACATGATAAATGAGGATGTGTCAGACATACAATTGTGCACATATGACTGTATACTTTTGTCATGCAAAGCTGAAGTACACTGGCTCTGACCCAAGGCACGTTTGTTTTTCTTGTTTTGGTTTTGGGTTGTGTTTTTTGTTTTTAGACAGGATCTCACTATTAGTTCATGCTAGCCTTGAACTCATTGTGGAGTCAGGGCTGGCCTCGAACTCCCAGCAGTCCTCCTCCTACCTCAGCCCCTTGAGAACTGGGCTTACAGGAGGGTGCCACCACACCCAGCTATCCAAGTGACTTGGGAACTTTATTTATATATTTTATTTTAAAGAGAAAAAAAGAAACTAATTCTCAAACAAGACAATAGGAGAGTAATAATGATTAATACATTGCATATTGTTAACCTCAAAGTAGTTTCTCAGAGTACAAGGTACAGGCTTGAAAAATTGACCAAACAATATTAGCACAAACCTTTCTTTTCAATGAACTAAGAGAAATTAGTAGTGTAACTATGTTAGCCAATTTATATATATATTCTCTTCTTTCTTTTCTCCTTCCCGCATCCCAGTTTCTCTTTCCTTTTAAACATTTTTTTCCCATATCACAATACATATTGTATGTTTTAGCTCTTACTTACTCTTTCAGCTTCTCACGCTAGGGAGACAATACAATGTTTACATATTGCGAGTCTGATTTTTTTCACTGGAAATTTATTTTTAAGGCACCACAAACCTAAGACTGATGGAAAGTTGTTATACACAATCACTGCCCTTATAACAATCTTTAGTTAATAAAGAAGTTTCTCATAAGGGTGTGATTAATAATTCTAATACCACTCTGAATGTACACAGGAATTAAAAAATAACGTAAATGGATGATAGGTAGAGCAAGTCAGGTATATCATTTTTGTAGTGGCAGTTTGCCAATAAGCAAGGGGAAGGGCCAAATAATACATTATTAAAGTGATAAATATCTATATGAATTCATATTTAGCTTAATATAGACACAGATGCTTTTGTCCAAAAGTATCTATAGAGATACGTACATGTATGGGTTGGTATATACATTTCCAATCCGTTGTTCTGGTGGCTCAGATGTCCTAATCAAGCCTTCCTGAAATAACAGTATTAACTCCATTAAGTTTCTCTTTAGTTCACTAGGTAAATAGCATGACTTGTCCTGTCCTCCTCTAACCCACATCCTGTCTACATTACAGGTTCACTTACATTTCAGGTAAGTGAAATTTGAAAAGAAGTGCCTATAGTTCAATTTAGTAGAGAAAAAGTTACAATTTTTGCATCTTTTCTGTATTTATCAGACAAGCCCTAGCACAGAGTTCCTGCTACTTATAGAGAAAGGGTGCTAAGGGATTCTAATAGCTACTAATTGATAATGGCAGTGTCTCATCAATACCACAAAGCCACAGCTGTTTAGAATAGGCAGTGTGGTTGAGGAAAACTCAAGAAGAATGCAAACTCTAATTTCCCCCAAACACCAAACGTGTACTGCTTTATTGCCCACTACTAAAAATCCTTTAACTTTTATTCATCTCTTCCAGACAATTTTCCTTTCTTTCTATGAAAGTCTGAGGGGTGTTAGCATTTTAGATTTTTCAAAAAACAAAAAGCAAGTTCTTTATGTCAATAATGATATTTTTAAATTATGTCAATAGTTTTAAAAGGAATTATTTTATTGAGTTTTAAAATGCCAGTAGATTATTTGCCAGGAATAAATACACACTACCAATAATAAATCTGTAAGTGCCCTCTGGGGACCCTGAACTAATTTGGAAATCTTTTCGTCTGTGATCTAAAACTTGGCTACTTCAGTTTCCCAGAGAGCTTGGGAACTAAAAATGAGTGGAGAAAGAAAGACAGCACCAAGCCACACTGCTCTATGCTGAAAACACATTTCTGTAACTCTCACAAGGTTACTTCTAACAAGCTGAGGTTTGACAGGAGCTGTATTTTCTGAGCAGTTAAATATAGGAAACCAAACATCACATAAATTATTGAGAACTAGGCTAGCAATTTTTGTTGTTAGTGCTGTAAACAGTATCTCTTTTTTTAAAAGTGTGTTAACAGTGATAAAGACCAACGTATGGTCAGTATTGATGGAATGTACCGGAACATCTGATTTATGAAATCTTGTATTCCAGAGATGTCACTTTGTTTCTATTCCACATGGGTTGTATCCTGGGAGTCATTTTAATTCTAGAGATAAGTAAAGGGGAAAAAAGCAACAAGGAAGAAGAGTGAGAGTGTGTTAAATTTTCAGTAGTTTGAAGGAAGGTTAGAATTGATTTAGACATCTTCCTTCCTAATTGCCATTTTGCCCAGTTTTAATAAGAAGAACTATTCACCAGCAGCCTGGCATTGCTCAATAGTAAATGGTAGAGCATGTGATTCTTATTCTTCCTCCAAGGACTTTGATCTTTGCAACTGATATTCTATTTTTAAAAAGGAAAAATTACTAAACATTTATTCTTTATTTTGTTTTAAAATATCCTCAAAGGAAAGCCAAATAATTATGTCAAATATCTTTCTTTAAAGAGAAATAGAAATATATAATTATTTTTTAGTGTATCTATAAGAAGTATTTTTTTCTCTGTGTGTCTGTGTTTTATGCTATCACACTATTCTTTAAAATGGAACTTATCTCCATTTTCCTTATCATATTTTTTCAAATGATATGGGAAAGAAGCACCCAACCTGCTAGATGTCTGTTATGAGTTCATGTTCTCTATAATTGAAGAACGAATTTTAGGAATAACGGAGATTAAGAGAAGAATATATTTATTGGGGGAGAAAGCTTCTGCATGAGACAGACAGAAAGGGTTCCAAGTGGGTTGCCCCTTATTCATATTTGATTTTTGTCTTTTTGAGACAAGATCTTGTTATGCATTTCCAGCTGGCCATGTACTCACTTTGTAGCCCAGGCTAGTCTCAAACTTGCAACGATTCTCCAGCCTCAGCCTCCCGAGAGCTGGGATGATAGGCATATGCCACCATGCCCAGCCTTATTAATAATTTTTAAAAATTCATATTTGCTCTAGAAAAAGTAACCTTGCATATGGTTTATTCTAGAAGTCATTTATATTCCAATTGAACAGCTGGGAAAACTGAAATAAAAAGAAGTTAAATGATTTGTTCCAAAAGAATAAGAAATTAGTTACAGTGTCAGAAAAAGAAACCAAGTCTCATGACCCTTTATTCAGTCTTCCAGTTCACATTGAAAGTCTGAATTATTAAATGCAGTTTTAGAGAACTACTCTTATGGGGAGTATGCAATTGAAATAGAACAGCTGTGTCCAAGTTTGTCCACAGTTAAAAATATACTTGACTCTAATTTGTTATACTGTAATTTAAAGGTAAGAATATATATTTTTTCCTATTAAAAATTACAAAATTATTTAAACATTATCTTCAGCAAGATACCATACAGTTATTTTTTAATCATAATGTCAGTACTAGTCAACAAAGCAATGAGTAATATCTGCAGTGATAATCTGTCACTCCAGTGTGTTAAAGCTTAAAAAATCCAGAACCTACTAACCTACTAACATTGACATTTTATAGATGAGGAAAATGAGGCTCAGAAAAAGATTAAACTGATTCATTAAACACATGTTGTTGGAAAATGACAGGCTTGTTGAACACGTTCTGAGTTTTTATGCATCATGATTTTGCCCCTCTGTTTTGTGATGCTTTGCATCTTGGGCCATTGCTGGGCAGTTAGGGACCAGCTGTTTCCTACACACAGCAATGAAAATGTGTTCTGATTTTTAAGTCTGGTTCTGCTATTCAGAATACTCCTTTGCTTACTTTGTAATTAGAATCATAAGGTCAGCAATAACAACTATTTATAAAATATATAAATCATTAAGACAACCTGGATATAGAGGTAATTCTAGGAATTTATCAATGTTTCTTTAATCTATAACTGTGGGGAAAAAGGGAAAAAGTATTCACACAACAATAGAAAGCTTAAAATAAAAGTATAGAAGCAGTTATGTTTCCACAGAAAAATCTACAATTATGAATAAAGTTTCTATCTAACTGTGACATTTAGGGCCATTTATTTCAGTCACCGTCTACTAAGTGTTGCTGTATGCCAAGTTCTAGATTCCTAGCCTTATATCTAACTCCAGCTGTGTCTGCATTTTAATAGAGTCTCACTCATTCGGGCATAAGTCTGCTTTAGCTACATTGCAAGGTAGGGTTATACCTGGGCATGGTCACATTAACATAAATGATCAGCAGGAAAACCTGGCCCAAACGAAGAATCAAGTTATACGGGAAGAACAAGGGCCTAAGGTAAGAATCTTGGAAGGTTCACAAAGGAGACTTTTGCATGTCTGGACAACACCACAAGGCGATGTAATGTAATTATGTAATGAGGTAGAAGCTTGAAGTGAATTTATTAATCAAGATACTTAAAATAAGAATTCATAAAAAAGAGACATTTATATATACATTAGATTGTTTCACCAAAGCTCTTATTACATAAACTTGATCAGAGTCTCCAGCTGTATGTCTTGCATAAACCACAGCCATGATATAATTCCTATGATTTCTGGCTTGTGAATCCTAAAAGTGGAGCAAGAACATAAAGCTCTCTAAAGGTGACCCTAATTATAAAATTCCTTTGAATTTTATATTTCTCATGACATAATTTTATTAAGAGTGTTTTAGTAGTACCTGTCTAATTTTAAAATATGTATTACATTTCCCAAATTATTAAATTTAATGTTCAAGGTTACCAAGTTTTTCTTAATGCACATTTTACTATTTTATGTAATATTCAAATTACATGACGAAGGAGCAATTCAACTAGCAAAAGTGGATTTAATTACCAACATAACTGACTTATGCTAAGACTGGTAGAAACGGAAGTACACAGGGAGAACTTGTATACTAATGGCAAGCAATCAATACATTATGGGGACTGGTGACTATTGTACAAAGAGAAAAGAAAACATCAATGAATCCAAATGAGGCGTTCAACTGATGTCATCCAATCACTAACAGCACAAAGCACTTATTTCAGCAAGGAAACTCACTGAACTGCAATTTTTAATCAAGGTCAATATAGAATTTTTTCCTTTTTTCTGGAATGAAACACTCAGTTTGAAAGTTAGTTTTGCTGAAAGGGGTTTTTATTACTTTTGCTGAAACTTTCAACCTACAAAATAATCTTGTGGGAACCTTGAAAATATGGGGAAGCTTTCATAGTTATGCTTTATGCTTGTCCTAAAAAATGTTCATTTCATAATCACTATATTCATACAGAATCCATTCAAAATAACACTGTTGTTCTTAAATTTAGTGATAAATAGTGTGTTTCAGGAATACTAGAATAGTTATATAAATATAAACTATGACCATATATGTCATATTTATATTTTCCAGTTCAGTAAATTAAATACCAATAATCTTTTTCACCTTACTTCCTGAAAACTTTTCAACATGACAAAAATTCTGCATTTTGGGTAGCAAATTGTTCAACAAAATATTTAATATTTTATCATATAAGATATTCTCTAAGGAAAGTAGTTATTTAAAAGTTTCCTGATAAAAATATCTTTCTTTTATGATGTGGCTCACAAAAGGTGGTAAGTCTATATTCCTTGAAAGGCAATCAATCCAGCATGTTTTATGCAGATAGTATTCTTCTTTGGTGTTCTGACCAAGCATATTTAACTGTTTCATATTCTAACAAAGTAAAGGAGCACATACATGTAATATGTAACTCTGTCAACTTAGATGTATTTTCACTTTAAATAATCTTCTAAAAATATTTTTCTAATAATGAAATTGAGCCATTTTGAGTTGGAGTGAAAAGTAATAGATATATTTCCTCAATAAACATTAAATTTTCTTTTAAAATTTTTTAGTTCAATTGCTATCATGTCACTATCTTATATAATTAAAAATCAAAAAATATTTTGAGACACACAACAGTATTTTGAAGTCACATAATATAGGAGCTTAACTGTACAAAATGCTAAATAAATGCTAAGTGTGGCATGTGTGTGTGTGTGTGTGTGTGATTTTCTGTGTGTTTCTGTGTAACTCAAACAAAAACACTCACTTGAAAATTACTAATATTGTTAATCTCTGATTATTTTGTTTTGAAATTCTGTATCATAGTTTTTATCCTTTTTTCATTTTAAAATTTTAAAACCAATAAAGTCGCTAATTCAACAAGCATTATTAAGTGTACAGACTGCATTGTCCATTAGAAATGCTGTAATGCAGAGTCTTTAGCATTGCTTCAGTGCTTTATTAACCTGAACTTTTTGTAATTCTTTTTTTTTAATAATTTTATTTAAAGAGGAAAAAACAAAACAAAATAAAACAGAATAAAGGGTAGCAACCATACAGTATTCCAAGGAGAAAAGGAAAAGTACAACAATAAAACCTAAGAAATTATTACTTGACGAATTACATACTGACTTCTTGGAAATAGTTGTTCAAATTACAAAGTTAAAGCATGTAAAGTAGACATTCAAACAGTGAGACTGTTAACAGTTCTGCTCCACGATCTGACAAAAACAACAATATGGTCATCCATCTTACCCACTCAAATATACATGCAATTATATCAATAGGGTAGAATTAAATACAACAAAACAGAGCAA
>PVJX010016965.1:0-12601 GCA_004027295.1 Dolichotis patagonum
GCAGAGAGGCCTCAGTGAACGAGGCAGACAGTGGAGTGGAAGAGAAAAATAGACTATCAATGGCAGAAAAACAGAATAGCAGAAATGAGGCAGAGAAGATTGGCTATAATCTCTAGTATAGAGAGCCTCGAAATACTAACAGAGAGAAACACAGGCAGAGTAGATCTGGAGATAGGGTCCATTGAGCTGCTCTATATAGGGAGGCAAGTGGGACCCAAAACAAGCAGTGCACCCCATGGGAGTGAAAGGGGAGGAATTGCCTAAAAAAGGGAGGCAGAGGATATTGTTAATGGGGTAACAAGATTTAAAATTTACATTATTCTCACCACTCAGCTTGGATGGATTACGTGCTGTTCCAGTTTGTCTACTTACACTAGACTTGAGGACATGGTCAGCTATCCCCAAAATAAGAGGACATATTATGGTAATCATCCCTAATTTTCTCATCAACTTAATCTGAAGCCCTTTACAGCTTACACTGTCTTATTATGACTGAGCTTATTTGAATCTGGTTTGTTAGACTGCTACTTTGTATTGACTGATTTTATTTAAATCTGTTATGATGGATAGCATCAAGTCTAAGTGTATAGGCAACTACACTGAAGATGACAAGATTCACTAAGATACCCACTCTGGTTTGATTATTACTTGCTTTTGAAGTCTTATAATGTTTCCAATGCTTTGTTTTTATTAATGTTGTTCTACACTGCTGAGACACCATGGTAACTATTGTAGATCACCTTGTATTGTGGTTTTATGTGACTTTTCTGCCTCATGCTTTTCTAGGAATTGTTTTATCTTGCTTTGTTTTGTTTTTCCTGCTAATACAGAAATGATAGATATACATGTAGAGACTCATGCATGTGTAGAGCTTATAAACAGTTTACGGGAACCAACTATATAACACATGTTGAAATGAACAACTACTTTGAAGAAAAAGAGACACTACAATACCCAGTGTTGATTCCATAATGTCATGATGTGAAGTCCAGCAAAACTATCACTTTTTGTTCAAAGTGATCTTAGCTTGCTTTGCCTTGTTTAAGTTCAACACACATGAAGGTATGGACAGCTGTTTTGAGGAGAATGAGAGACACTATGACAGGCATTCTTGGCTTCCCTAATGTCTGGTCTTGAAGACCTGAAATGCCCTCCTCGTCCTGCTCAGATCAATTCCATACTAGGTTGTTTCATGTGAATTCCTTGTATGTGACAATCTGGACAACTATTTGGAAGAAAACAAGAGTCAATATGATAGAGACTGAATATCTCCGATTGTCTAGTTTCGAAATTTTTGTCTCTTACATTGCTTTCTTTTGATCCGCTTTGCTCTGTTTTGTTGTGTTTAATTTTACCCTTTTGATACAAATGCATGTATATTTGCATGGGTAAGATGGATGACCATATTGCTGTTTTAGTCAGATCATGGAGCAGAACTGTTAACAGTCTCACTGAATGTCTACTTTACATGTTTTAACTTTGTAAACTGAACAACTATTTCCAAGAAGTCAGTATGTAATTTGTCAAGCAATGATTTCTTAGGTTTTTTGGTTGTTGTTCTTTTCCTTTTTTCCTTGGAATACCCTTGTGGCTATTCCAAGGGTATTGTGGCTACCCTTTATTCTGTTTTGTTTTGTTTTTTTCTCTTTAAATAAAATTATTTAAAAAAAAAAAAAAAGAAAAATGACACCTGAGAAGAATGGGCTTTATTTTCCAGGAGATGAGAGTGCAGAGTCTGGGCCATGGGGAAGGACACACTGGTCTCACAGGGGTCAAACCTTTTGAGCCAGTCAGTACTCATTGTTACCATAGCCAAATGGTGGTGGCCAGTGTTGCTATAGTTTCTCAATTTTCAAAAGATTCCAGAAATCAGGGTGTTCATACAACTGCTTCTAATTGTTAATTTCAAGGATAATTCAACTTATTCTTTTTTAGGCATGAAATCAAAACAAAAACTATCGAGGGGTTTGAGTTTCACATAACGTCGTGATATACTCTGGCATAGACTTTAAAACACAGTAATGCTGTAAAATGAATACAAACAGGTTTGACTTAGTAGGCCTAAGCCCTTTAGAAGGTCTAAACTCCCCTTTATTTTCTCCTAAAAATTTGTGGTTGTACTGTTGGATACTTTCCATGTGTCAGGCAGTAACTCTGGAAACTGTTTATATTGTAATTAAGGAAATTAGAATATCAAGAAGTTAAGTAGCAAATATATGGAGGAGCAGGTATGTAAGATCAAGTTTGTGTGATTCTACAGAACAAACTTTCAACTGTTAAACTATTTTTCTCCTAGTTCAGTTCAGAGTAGATGTATGGAGAGAAGTACAAATTCAAGAAGCAGCACAAGTAAAGATTAAAAATCAGGCCCCAACACAGAGCATGTCCTGTGTCTGTCCTTTAGTTTGTGTTGTCTTGTTCCAGTTGCCAGCTAGAAGAACAGAAAAGCTTTTCTTCACTTGTCAGTCCGGACCATCAGCACATGTACTTTGCACACTTTGCTACAGAACCACCTCTAGCAAAGTCATTGTTTAGAATTTATCAATTTCTCTATGAGCAAAGCTCATATCATTTGCTAGATTTAGTGAGCACAGTCATTTCAACATATAGGACAAATAATTGATCATTTGTGAGCCCAGAAAAGTGAATTATCCATGCCTGTGTTTGGTTAAGGTAAGCATGAGAATCCATGGCTAAGCACAAGGACACAGGAGAAACACTGGGGTGTACTTTCAAATGTACCTACCTCCTAGGACTCATACCTCTGGTACCTGCCTGCAAACGTGATTACCTCAGGAGGATCTTTATATATTTCAGAGGACGAAGGCCCAAAGACATGGGATATTCTCACAAATAAGAACAGGCCCTTGCTCTCCCAGAACCAAGTGAACACTTTGCTTCCAGAGGGCTCTAATTGAATCAGGTTATCAGTACGATGTGCAGAGAGGTAATCTGTGGACAGATGTGGGTGCTAAGCCATCTCCAGCTGGTGTGGACTCACACGGAGGCACAGTGTATAGCTTCCTTTTGCGGGTACCCCCGCAGTGAGTCCGCAGCTTCCTGCAAGGTGTTATGGTACATGATGAAAAGAAAGAACAAGAGACAAATAGCAACGCACGGGAATCTGGGGTGGCCCGTTCTGAAAGGAAGAGAGCAGCCAGGTTCAGGCTGCAGTTGAGTAACCTGCTTGGTAGTGGGTTCTGGGAAGGAATATTTTCTGGAGTCACACAGGCCTCAGGCAGAGCCACTGTGTCATCCTAGCCCCACCGTCTCACGGCCCACTTCTCGAGTCTCCACTGTGGCCCTTGGGGGTGGAGCACCAGCTGCGTGCCATCCGCGCGCTGTCATGCGGAGGGAGCACAGCGCCGGTCAGACTCTTACTAAAACTTAAAGGCAATTACATCTGTCCAGACTGCGCAGCTCAAAGCTAAACCAAATCACAGCTGGGCTTGGGGGGAATCCATGGGGTGGTTCTCCTTAATCCTCCCTCCTGCCCCACACTGCACCTGCCTCTTAATTCTCCCAACAAGTCTAATGCAGAAAATGTGAGGAACAGAGGCAAAGAAAAAACAGCCTTAAAATCCTTGAATAATGACCTCAGGGGGAAGACTGCTGAGTATGTTTATTAAAGTGTATTTTTTAAAAATAATATTAACCCAGTGGACATGTCCCAAGAACATCTGCAACTTGTGGGGGAGACATACACTGTGTAATATAATAAATACCACACAGAGATGTCTACCCAGTGCTTTGGGATGATAGATGGAGATCAACCTTGCCCTGGCTATTTGGGAGTGGGGTAAGGAAACACACATTTAAGTGGGGGTAAGGAAAATACAACCTGAGCTCTGCACAAAGCTCGGATGGTCATTCCGCAGCTCCACGCCTGACCCAATGGTGCGGTATAGCCCTCTTCATATTCTGTATCTGCATTGGTCCCAGTTCACAGCCGGACTTTATTTCTCACAGTTTTTAGTACTTTTTGATAGTTTAGCCTCTCGTTTGGTGACTGCTCTGTGCCTTCAAAGGAGAGTTGGAAAATGTCCCAGAGGCAGCAAAGACAGATGCATGACTGAAACATGTCCTTCCTTGATGCGAGGGCCTGACCCCAGGTCGCTCTAGCTCTTCCTGTTCTTTACAGAATAAGAAGTCAGACAACACTGGGTTTGAATCACAACTAAATAATCTTAAGTCCTTGGACAAGTTACTTAAACTCTCTGAGTCTTAGCACCCTTGTATGTAAAATTGTTCTTGCAGTACTTAAATCGCAGAGTTGTTATAGGTAGCTAATGAAACAGTGTGCATAGCTGCTTAGCACAGAGTCTGAATATAGGAGATTTTTTACAATTGTCATTCAGTGTGTCAACTGCCACTAAGTCACACATAATAAATGTTTAACAAACATTGTGCAGGATAAATAAGGCAAATGGCCAAACTAAGAACACACACACACACACACACACACACACACACACGCCCATATATTTAGAGCTGTGATTATACTTTTAATCAAATTCGTTGTATGTTTTACTCTCAAAGTTGCCTTTCCTGGGCCAGCAAGGCTAACAGGATACTGACCAGGAGATTAAGAAGAGCCAAGTCCAGTAGCTCTCACTACTGAGCCATTGAAGGCTGTGCGGGACTAAGACGCTGAGTTCACTGCATTTATGAGATCTGCCTCTCTTGGATGCACAAACACAAAATACAACTCCATAATACAGTGTGGAAATGAAATATGATACGCTGTATCAGTTCTAGGCACATTAGCAGAGATTGAAAATGGTCTCACACTTAGACATTTTCAATGGATGATAAATAGGGTTAATGGATTGTGACTGAAATATTCCTGCCCCTTAAATCTTCCAGGAAGCTTTTAAAATTAGTAAATACATATTCTTCATGATGGCTTGCTAAAGTCTGCTCTAATTCAATTTCAAGCTCCTTAGGACTGTGCAAAATGCAAAAACCTGCTTGCAGAAACATTCAAGTCCTGGCACTTATAAAAGAAATGAAAATGATGCTTTAAATCATTCCGCTTCTCAGAGCCTTTTGAAATCTTGCACATGCACATTGGCTTGGTGTTAACTCTTCTTTTCGGAACAGAATCCAAGGTCAGTATTTTGTTTTGCATGTTTATCTCTGGAAACTTGGAATGCTCCTTGAATTGATTTGTGTAATGTTCTACATCACTAGGAAGCAGAAGAGGAATTTAGGGGCCATGAATCCAGTTGTCCACTGGATACAATGGTGTCCACGTTATACCACTTATTCTTGAAGGAATCAGGCTCATTTGAGTTGAAGGAGGGATGTGATAATGAGCACTGTCACCTTGAGTGAAGTTACCCAACGTGGTGTCCTTAAAATGAATCCCAAAGCTTACCAAACATGTTCCATGAAAATCTTTGTGATCCAGTTGTCCTCACTGAAGAATTCAGTAGCTAGCTCCTTGGGTGATGGCAATACAACCGTTACTGCAAGAGAGCCTCGTGTCCGTGGTGTTCCGGCGGACAAGGGACGGTGAAGTTGAAGGTAGCAGCAGTTTTGCTGAGAAGCTGTGAACCCAAGACACACGGCCGCGAGGGCAGGAGAGTGAACATTGAAAGATGTTCAGAGGTGAAAGACAGCTGAAGCTTGAGCTGGAGAGCAGCTCATTTTAAAAACATGCTACTTCTGATGGAGAAAAAGATGAAACCATTAAGTTTTCATCTACATCCTGGGAACAGGAGATGTTCCAAAGGGATTGAATTTGGATAGGAAATCTGGGTTTAAGTACTGTTGCTTCGCGGTACAAGTACATGGTTTTTTTGTTTTTAGTTTTTAGAATTGCTCCTGTCTTGAGATTTTAATTACATCTTTGGAAAAATTTAACTGTATATTTTGATTTTTGGTAGTCAAATCTTCCTCACAAGATTGTTTTCTGCAATTTAATGAGGTAGAAATATTTTCTAAATGTTAGATTCCTAGATAAATGCTAATTAGCTCTATTAACACAGACACAAATTTCTTATTTGGAAATAACCTGACAAGACAGAGTTTTTTCTCCTGATAAGGAACTCAGATCCAGAGTAGCTAAATAGACATGCTTGGTGATTCTCAGCGGACAGACAAGGGAGGCCTTTTCACCTAACTCATGTTTACATCTTGCTTCCACATGATTAAATATCTAAAATAATTTGGTAACAGTAATGGTGGATCAAATATTTTTTCTTAGGCTTACTCTCAAGAGATTTAGCATAAAGGACTCTTGAGATTTACACAGATTGGCAGTTCTCTCTCTCTTTCTCACTCTCTCTCTCTCCCTATCTCTCTCTCTCTTTCTCAAAATTTTAACGTCTCATCCAGTGTAGGTAACAGACAGTTATCAGTGCTTTATTTGACTAAGTATGGAGTACTGAAAACTACTCTCTACCATTATTCTCATCTCACAGAGGAAAAACCATTTTAACACTCTTTCTTCAAAGCTGGAAGAATACAAACACAGGTTTAAAAAAATATAGCATAAGAAAAATGTACTTAAGATCCTTCTTATGTTCTAGTTAAGTCAAAGTCAAGGTAGGTGGCCCTGAAGCAAGGCCAGCAGATTGCTTGTAGCTGCTGGTTTTAAACAGGAGCCTAAAGAGAATTCTTTCTGTGGTCTGTTGGCCATTTCAGAACTTTGGAAATGGAATGGTCAATTCATCAGAAAGAAATAGCAGATGAGTATAGCAGACTTTGGGGGGCCTGCAGGGGAGAGATCCTGGCGCCTCAGGACCTGCACCATGCAGTTGACTAGGGGTGCCGAGAGAACAAGGAGCTCCTCCCCTCTCTGGGGTGGCATGTGTGCTGAGAATCAGACATCTCATGTCATCCTGTCCCCCGCCCTGTGTCCCCCTCGCCCTCCCCCCTGCCTAGCAAGTGGGAGCCGGTGAACTACACATCTTGTGAAAAGATTGGCTATGTTATTTAGTATGAGCTCCCCATACGCAGATATGGACAACCATTTGGAAGAAAACAAGAGACAATATGACAGATAGTGACGATCTCTGGTTGTCTAGCTTTGAAATTTATGCTTTCTTATGTCCCATTCTGTTCTGTTTTGTGGTGTTTAATTTTACTCTCTATTAAAATAAAATTAAAAAAAAAGTCAAGGTGGGCAGGGTTTGCACACCTGTGACACACGTGCAGCAGTGGTCCTGTGAGCTACTGTCCTCGGGTGGCACTGCACAATCGTGGTTTGTGTAAGTGGTTTGCATAAGTGTCCGCACAGATGAAACTGCTTAGTGGTACATTTCTCAGCACTCGCGTCTGTGGTTGAGGTGGATGATCATACATGGATGGCTCTGTCTTGTGAGACATCTTCAGTGTCCACTTTCTCCTTCCTTCTTTTCACCTGTGTCTAACAAAAGCATCTTCAAAGGCAGGAGAGACCATAACATTTGTATTCCCAGAAGCAAGAAATCCTTGTTAAGGTACTTGGAATAATTGATTTCTTATTGCATTGGGCATTTGGCAGGCACGTATTTTTGCCTTGCACGTCTTTCATCACAGACACAGAAAGCAAACCACTCAGGATAATGGAATAAAGTGCTACATTAAGCTCTGTAAGCATATGTGCATTTATTCATAACAATGCTGAAAAAATGTAAAGCATTTAAATCAATTGCACATGTATTCACTATGTAATTTAATTAGCACTATGGAAAGCACCATAAGAGCTCCTATTATGCTGTTTCCATTACAAATAATTGCAAACAAACAAAAAAAAGTACTTGTAGCATTAGGGATGGTGTTCTCATTGTGATTACAAGAGGGCAATTTCTTTAAAAGCTTCACTGACGTCATGTATGCAACAGCTATTTATCATTTCAGCAAAATGCAGTAAGTTGATCTTTGCTAAAGGAAGTAGTTTTTGTGATTGTAGCACTTCGTATTACTTAAGTATGCACATTGAAGCTAATTGAACTAAATCTAGCTGTCTATTTAAATTGTCTTATTTTAAAATGAGAGAGAAATTTTGGGAAAAGGGAGACAAAACAGTAAATTCAATGTATGAATAACAATAATGATAACTATCAGTATTTATTATATACCTAATAGTTGTTATGTAGGGGAACTTGATTTAACATACATGATTTAACATACAAATCTCCAATTTTTATATACAATTCTAATTATTACAAGTAAGTTCATTGTACTCATGAGGAAACTTAAACTCAGCCACTTTCTAATGCAAATGGTACAAAGTCAAGTTAGAGACATAAGGATACAAAACTGTATCAAAATGGTCATATTATTTTCAATATTGAATACTATATAAGATATAGTGCTTTAGTGTAAACAAAAGATGAAAAACCCTCCCTGACTTGCCTTAGTGTTTCTGTTTAAGAAGAGGCAAAAGAATCTGAACTAAATGCTGCTACATGTAGATGGCTTCAGAAAGTTATATGAATTCAGTTCAGTTATCTTCCATTTTCCTAAAAATATTTTACTACCTTAATGAAACCAAATAAACATGGATGTTTTCCTATTTTTTTATAACAAAAACAGAAGATTGTTTTTTCCACAACCAAAGACCAAAATACAAGCAAAAACTTAAGTTAAAATGTAATACCAAATGTGAAAACTCATCCATACGGACTGATCTTGAATTTCAGAGATAAATCAGCAAATGATAATGGTTATTCTTCTTCCACTTTCCAGTATTTTTGATAAATTCCAAAAAGTATAAGAGGTCTTACTTCCTAACCACTTTTTTCAAACAGAACACTAATTCATTAAGTAAATACAACTGATTTTTTTTTTTAAAAACTGATACTTTACAGGTAGTTTAAAAACAGATACTTTAAAAAGTAGTTTGCATCACTCAACTGAAATCACCAGTTAATAGGGAGCCACATATCTAAAGGAATCAGGAGAGTGGGGATGGCTTCGCCTAGTGTTGTTTCCCTCTAGGCCCCTAGAGCCATTCTGCATATTGTGGGAAAGAGGTACATTTCTGATACAGTTTATTGAGAATATAGTTTCTTCACAATTAAGAACTTACCTGGGACTCTATAATTATAAGAAATACTATCAGAAGGGATTTTTTTTTTTTTTTACAACTGGTATAAACTAAATAACTGCACTGTATCCTGGAAGCTTTATTTTGATCCGCTTCTAGGGCGTAAAACACATAGCATTGTAGCGGTTGTGATAAAAAGTTCTGCGCTAAAGAAACATGTTTAAATTTGCCCAGTTGAAAAGCTACCGTTTATGAAGGCAGCATTGCTTTCCTGCCCTTCCGTAAAGATCCTGTAGGACAGCGATGTTGGTGGGAATGGTAATATGCACCCAGGCACCTCTTCCAGGAAGGATTTCCTGTCGTCTTTTTAGGGCTCTGCCTTGTGCAATGCTGCTGCCTCTGTCTTCCTTCCACATAGATCATCTCAGTAAATATCTTAGACATTAATCTCCGTCTTGGAAATCTTTCTAGAGTTCTGTGTATGAACTTGTTACCAGAAATTGTCCAAGAAAGCAAGGAATAAGATGAGGCTTTAGAGCTAGATAATTCACTAAACAAGACCCTGATATTGATGGTATGGAAACCACAGAAGACTTTCAGTGTGAACTGAATTGTTCAGGTTCCACCAATACACAATTGGGGTATTATGTTGGTGGGAAAGAATGCTATTCCTGTTGTGATTTCTATCAGGTGTATGAATAATCTGTAGGAGATAGTAACTACATGGATGATAGGATTAAATAGCTATTGTTTAGCACCATTAGTAGCCCTAGGACAAGATTTTGGAGGAAGTATGGATTAGTTCCCAAATGACCTGGAAGACCCATAGTGTTGAAGGTGCCAATGATAGTGCCTTAGGGAACTTCCAGCAGGACTGGGTTGCAGTCTCTCTGTGAAGGCTCCGGGAGCTCTGAACTGAGTTTGAGTCAGTCTCAGTGGAGACTTCTATGCCTCTTGTCAACTCTCTATTAATGAGTCTAGATATGTTCCCAAGCTCTTCTAGAGAATATCTTTTCATGCAACAGGAAACAGGCATGCACATGGAACTTGTCATCATGAATTTTGGTCAGATCCACCAAGTCACAGAGTCAGCAGGTCCAGCGTTCCATCTCAAGGTGGAGGTGGCACTTGATATAACTGAGATAATAGGTTTTTTTGTCAGAACAGGCAAACATGAAAACTGGTAATCCCAACTCTCACGTTGAAAGGGAAATTAGAATTTTAAATAAAAACCCACCAAGAAAGCCAGTGAAGACAAGTGGACATGTGCAGACCCACTTGATAATAAAACGTTCCTTTCTTTGTGTAAACTTGTCTAACAGGTGACCTCTAAATGTAACTTGAAATGTTCCTTTGTGTGACTCCTGTCTTTATTGCCTTTGTATAACTGATGACCTTGCAATGTAACTTAAAATATAACAAGATATTTCTTCCTCTGTGGAGCCCATGCTTTGTATAGTTGATGGCCTAAATTTAACCTAAAATGTTTAAACTCCCTTAGCAATCCAAGGTGTCACCCAAGCATCCAGTCATAATGCACTAAGCCTGCCTTGGTACCTCTTCCTTGCTTTCCCCCATAAAATCCCCAAAACTTTGCCAGGCAGGGCTTTTTGGGAGCGATGCCAGTCAAACCTACCCTAATAAACTGCCTCTTAAACATCCTCCGTGCCATGTCTTCCTGTGTTTGATCTGTATTCTGCAACTATGTTAGCTATATTGTGCTTCAAAGCTCCTTGCTTACTTTGCACATATGTGTTTAAGAAGGATTCCTTAAAAGGTGAGGGGAGCAGAAAGTTTGACATGTCAGAGCGCAATGCAAGCCCAGGCCAACAGGGGGGCACACAGCTGCAGAGTAGGCTCATTAGGTGGAGGGACAGTGGTGAGGAAAGTCACTGTGAAAGGTGGAGGGAGGCACCTGCGTCTTACTGTGCTTGGAAAGAAGTATATTGGAGTTACAACATGTATCAAATTCATGGCAGCGGGGAGGGATATGACTAGCTATCAAATAGTTTGAAAGAACATTTGGATTTTGGGGGACAACGAATAAGCTACAAGTACATGGAAGAAGCTGAGAGTAGACTACCTATAGAGGTGAAATATTTGTGACACACAATATAACAAGAGAATATAGGTTGGAAGATACACTAAAACAGCAAGTAAAAAAATGACTTGATTATTGACAATTGTCCATCCTTAGGCATCAGCCACCCAGTTGTACATAAGTTCGTGAGTGGAGAGGTATAGTTGGGTATACAGAGGACCCTAATAGCATGGTCTCCTGTTTGGGTGTCTGATTTGGTCATTGCTGCTGCTGACTGTCCGCCTGCCAGCCACAGAGACCAACCATAAGCCCCTGAAGGACAATACGGGTGTCTTCATCCAGCCATCCAGTTGTAAGAAGCTGACCATATTGGAGCTCTCATCTGGCGAGCACCACATTTTGTTAACAGTGCTAGTTAAATCTTCTAGGTACAGACTTGCTCTTCTGACTCTGCACTTTTCCAGTGGCTTATAAAGTGTTCAGTTTTCCCATAGGGAATCTGATACACAACGTCGGGTCAGACCACAGGACTTACAATAATGTAAATACTGGAGTGGGTCCCTCTGCACATGGAATTGATTGGTAGATCACATATCATACCATCCAGAGAAGATTTTCAGGCAAAGAATTGGAAAAATCTGTGAATATCAGCAGAGATGGTAGCTGATGATGAAGGGGCTTTAGAATGAATAGCAGAGGAAAGAGAACCATCAGTTGTGGCCTGTGAACATACACAGTGGCAGAGACTGCTGGGTGTCCAACTAATTTCTTCCTCAAAGCTTCACAGAGAAAGAGAGGCCCACCGAAATACTGGAGGGGCCTTTCCTGAGTAGACACCAAAGTGCAGACACAGAGAACCATCCTAACCATCTGCTTCAGGTGATGCCCAGGACCCCTCTAGACCTGGCTCTCAGGCCTTCAGGGTCTGCTTCAGTCACAGAGGGCTGCTCCCCAAAGCACCCCCTCCCCAGGGCAGGCCATATTCAGTGAGGATAGAAACTAAAGTAAAAGGACTGGGTTAATTCAGTGCATGCAGACCACCCCTGATGGCTGTAGTGACCAGTGACCTCCCCACGTTTCACAGTTGAGTGGCTGCGTTTCCTATCTGCTGTTTCTCCTCCTTTTACAGACACTGGATCCTAATGAGGAACCTCAACTCCAGTCTCCATCCTAACCATCTGCTTCAGGAAACTCTGCCATGAAACAGCCCTACATTAATAACTATTTGGGAAATGGTGTAATAAAAGGTTAGTATAAATGACTTGTCTTCATTCTCAATTATCAATACTTTAAAAATAACAATTATTTTAGAAATTATTACTACCATATTTACTTATATGTAAATATAAAACTTTCCCATTGGATTTTCTCTTAAGTGTATGTGATCATAAATTTGACATGCATATTAAAGCAAAAAAATAAAGAAATCATTTCGAGGACTTATTATACATGGAAACTAAGGAATTGTGTGGCCGTGTGGGGCACCGTGCTGATGCCAGGTGGCTTAGAACTTTTGAAGTAGCCATAGGAATCAGGGTACACAAGGGAGGGCAGACTCAACATACTACTATTCCTACTCA
>PVJX010016965.1:12701-39399 GCA_004027295.1 Dolichotis patagonum
AAAAAAAAAAAAAAAAAAAAAAAAAAAAAAAAAAAAAAGGAAAGAAAAGAAAAAAAGAAATATTCAAATAGTTACTTGAAAATTGCCAGCATTTGTGAGATTAAGTGCGCTGCTCTACAGATAGGAAGTGCCAGGAACTGAACTGCATCCTCTGCAAATTTCCTAGGTTGAAGTCCTCATACCTAATATGACTGTATGGTATTTGGAGACAAGGATTTTACCCTATAAGAAAGGCTAAATAGGTCAGAGGGGTGGAATTCTACGCTGATAAAATAGGGAGCAAGGGGGAGACAGAGAGAGAAGGAGAGATCTCTGCCTCCACTTGCAGACCAGGGGAAAGGCTGTTTATGACCTAGTGAGTAGGGACAAACTGCATGGCAGAAGAGTCCCAGCAGTGACTGACTTACCTCCAGCAACAGGATTTTGGATTTCAGGTCTTCATATCTGTGAGAAAAGCAATTTGTATTGTTGACGTCACTCAGATGATTGTATTTTGTCATGGCAGCTTGAGCTGAAATTATCCTAAAAGGAGAGATGGCCTCTTTCCTATGAGTTTATATTTTGCCAGAAACAGAAAATACTGGCAAGCCCCATGTCAAGGAGGAAAACATTCCAAATGCATGTGCTGTGTATGGGTAGGAACGAGGGAAGATAATGTGCACACATATAGCCCACTTTATTTTAGTTTGATATACAAACTTTATTTGATTATAAGATATTTATAATCTTATAATCCTACAAGTACAATATAATCATGTTGGGAGAGAGACATAAGGGAAGGAAAATATTCTTTGAGCAAGGACCCTGCAGTTTCTAAGGTAAGGGTAGTATAGGGTAAAACTCATGATATAATCTCCTGATTTAAATAACATGGCAAAATTAAAATGAACAGAAGCCACTACACTTAAATGCAGAGACGCACTGACACAGAAACAGGGACATTTCATGCTTAAGAAATGTCAGTTTTCTATAAATATATAGGCCTTTACCAGCAGCAATTTTCGTTGTATAATGATTCAAAACAAGATGAATACACTAGGCCAACATTAGGACTGCAGCCTCAAAAGAGGCCTTCACTGTGTTTTTCGGAGATGTCTTTGTCTGTGCAAAAATAGAAGTTAGTTGAGTATGAGCTAGAGTCAGAAAAAATGCATTCCTTTATTTCCCAGTTGAAATGAATAGAACTAGTCATTAAAAATAAGGACTAGTCATTTAAAACATTCGGTGAGACAGGTATAGTGGTACACACCTGTAATCTCAGCATTTGGGGAGCCTGAGATAGTAGGATATTTATTTTAAGCCTGACCAGGAAATTTGGAGACCTAGCAAAACCCTGTCTCAAAAGGAAAAATAAAAATAAAATGGTGTGGATGTAGCTCAAAGAAAAGGTCCTGTGTTCAGCTCCCATTAACCATTAACACACACACACACAGACACACACACACACACACACACACACACGCTCATACACACACTTAGGGCATTCAACTAATTTGCATAAAGCCTCATTTTCTTAATTACTTTAAATCTCAAGTTTGGGAATATAAGGATATTAATATTTGCATTCTCATTCCAATAATCTCCTTTCCCCTATACTCTTTGCATCATCTCTTTATTCTCTACCTGTTTGCAAAGTATCTGTTCTTCAAGTTCAGGCTAAGAACCTCAGTTCTTCCATGAGACATTTTTCCTATCACATGCTCTTAGAACTTCCTAGGAGACCTCGTGTACTCAGATTTATCTTGTTCAGGATTCAGTCTCATTTCAAAACAAATCTCCTCCCTTGGCTTCAGTTTCAGGTCATTTTGGTCCCTTTTACTTTTTTATTACTTCCACACTATCATTGCTTCTTTCTCTCAACCTTACTCTTCTGTAAGACACTCTAACTATGTCTTGGACACTTCCTCTTGGTTTCTGAATCTTTCTCTTTTGTGTCTCTTATTTTCCCTATTTGACACTTCATTTCACTTTTTGTGTTCATCAGTGATCATTCTAATAAATTAGTTCAGCTCTAAATATAGATTCATATTTAATTCCAACACTTTTTCTTCTTTTCTGTTATTTTGGTATAGCATGCTGAATTTATATTATATGTATATTTCCTTCTCTAATCTCATCTAATCTTCACAAAATCGTTCCTAAGGTTTCCTAATGCCTAAGTATTCTTTATTTCTTCCAGGACCCATCTTTCTGCTTTTTCCTTTGTTAGTGTTGGTTTTACTCAAATTAATGTGTGGTTCTCCGTAGGACTGCTCATGCCCATGTGTGACTTGGGTTAATGGAGCCAGGTGCCCTGGGAGTTGCCTACATTTCTTCCATTCTTTTCTCCCAGGATTTCTAGCCTGCATTGAAGGACTGAGATAGTTCTGGGGTAACCAGATGGTTCAACTAATATGGTCTTCTTTAGGCACATGGACATGGAATCTCCTCACTGTTGGATCTGCCTGTTGGCAAGTCAGAGATTGAGCCTGGTAGTTGAGAACTTCAGTGTGGTTTTCTTCTAGCAAAATTGCCTTTTGCCTACTCTCTTTTCAGAGGAATCTGTAATTTTCATTCTGATTGAATTGGAGCCCTCCCAGGTCCTCAGCATATTCCCTTTACCTGCTGGGTTTTAGCCTGCCATATAATGTTTCTGTGACTGATGCTGCTGATGAATGTGCATGTGTTGGGACCAACTGGCACAATTATTTTAATTATTGTTCTTTAATACGTAGCTCTGAAGGATTCCTCCAGGAGGCTTTTTGCTTTGCCAATCCTTTGCGTGTGTTTTCACCTTGAGCTTGGTGTTTCTCCATATTAACTTCATGATGATTATCTTCATGATGGTCTTCATTTTCCTATGCTTTATGATGTGGTTATCCAGTTTCATCAGGCTTTGTCCATCTGTTTTTTATGTTTTCAGATTCTAACAATATCCGATTTTTGTTTCCCATCTGTTAAGACGCATCGTGATCTAATGAGAAAATGTAAATTCTTTTACTATATTTTACTTACTGTCTGGACAAATGTAAATGAAAAAAATTCATTTTTGCCTGCTAAAATGGCAGTAAATGATCGTAGTTTAGAAATAATAAGGAGACAACTTTTAATTTTTTTAATGCAGAATTAGATCTTGGCTATATCGTAAGGCTACATAAGGCCTCTAGTTTTTCATTACTTGCTTAAGATGTTTCTACTCCCAAGGTATTTGAATTTTAATGGGGGAACTCTTGTGGCACAAAAGTCTATAAGACTAAAAGAAATTAATCTCTAAAAGTGAAATTTGAGATATTAGAGCAGAGCTCTAGGGGCAAAGAGAGGGGAATGTTTAAATGGAAGACTTCTCGAACTGCCTGCAAATTATATCTGGTCTATCAGAAAGCAAGTTTCAGTGAGGAAAAGTGGGAAATCTTTTCATGCTATATTTCCTATAGGAAGTAACATTTATATTCAACAGTCAAAAAGTATTAAAGAGATACCATAAGAACATCAAATTATTTACATATTTTGAAGAATATATGACAACTTTTTAAAAGATCATTGTATGAAATACTGCCTTGGACTATTCCTTATTCTCAATAATCTCTTTTCTGCTACCTTCCACTGAAGAGATTATTCAGATGATTGTATGAAATAAGCAATATTAAATGACATCCATATCCATGTGTTTGGATATAGAGCCAGCTATTTGGGGAGTAAGTATTAATATTTTGGAGTAATTAGTAATATTTTAGAATACTTTGTTATATTAAGTAATATTGAATTTCTCTCTAATGAATAAATTGCCAAAATTTCAAATTCCCAAAAAGAAACTGATATTGTGATTATAAAGTATAGTACAATTAAAAATGCTTTCTCATTTGAGGTATAGTGGATCAGATAAATGACTTGCCTAAGTAGTTATGGACTTTATATAATAATTTTTCTTTTCTATTTCATTAAACCATGTACAATAGAAATGAATCTTGGTTTCCTTTTCCTCCTTGTTTCATATATATTTTACTCCTGAATATACAGTAAGTACAAATAATAAGTAAAATTTTCAAACTCCAGAGCTCATAGAGATTATAGGAGAAATAAGTACCTTTTTATTATTTTGTTGGAAAAAGTAGAGTAAAAGAGAGCATTGAGATGGAAAACAGTAAGGAAAAGAAACAAATACAATGCATTTTTAATATAAGAGAAACTTAAAATGAAATTTTGACCCCAATAAAAGTATGCATTTTTCCTGTTCTTTAAGTAGCATTGTTGTCTTTACTTATAGATGAATCTGAGAATTAGAGAAAGAGGTTTTTAGTTATCATTGTATAACAAATGTAGGCTAGTATTTAAATAGGTCCTTCATTAGATAAAAGAAAACACAAAAAGTTATATATAATCAAGCATTTATAGGAACAAAATTTCTGGTCATCTCAGACAATCTGCTGTCTGAACCTGATTCAGACCACTTTTCTGTTTACACTGGATCAGAGCAGTACCTTCTCTCATTCCTTCACATATGCATTTTTCTGGAAACATCTCTTAGCAAATGCACGAAATACTTTGAACATTAGATCATTAAATAAAAACAAGGTTTGAGAACTGTTTCATCTTTTTCTCTCTCTTTGTTTTTCTTAGAAGAACTGTTCTCTATTTGCCTTTTTATCACTGGCTGGCTGCTCTAGAAACAGCAGATGTTATACAGGAGAAGAAACTTGTTAAGTCAGGTGTCACCAAAAGAGCAGGTGTGCACTCAAGAAAAAAAAAATCTTGTTTTCATGCAATTATCTTTTTTTAATGAAAATAAATGAAAAGGAAAAACTCACAAGACCAAATCAACATCAAGATCTTTTTTCTCTCTCCCTCTCACATTTTCCTCTGAAATTTAAGCAGCTCTTCCATATCTTCAATGTTGAATGATCTACTAAGTAAGCACTCACCAGGAAAAGTACTAAAATCTGAAAAGAATCACACTGCTTGAGTTTCACAAGCAGCTATTCAATCTCATAAAGCTAACTTTTTTGGAATAAAAACTTAAGAATAGGAAGATTATAAGAAGATGATAGGACAGATAAATAAAGCATTAGAAATGCAAAGAGAATTTTAGATAAATGATATGAGAAGGCATTTTAAATACAGTGTCCCCAAATGTATTTTATGCTATGATTCAAGAGATCAGATGAGGAAAAAATTAGAGCATTATGGTCTGGAATGAGAAATTAAGATATTTAGATCGGAGAAGAAGCTGAAGTATTTCATAATTGCATGCTTGATCTATTTATATAAAAAAGAACAATGGAAAAAATGTGGCTTGGAGAGAAGTATAAATACAATAAAAGTCCTGGTAGCTGGATGACTGATACTACAAGAAATTCAGCAGCATCAAAACTCCATGAACCTTCACCTGTCTGCAAGTGGAGGAGGGCAGAAGTACTGGGGTTTATGCACATCACTGTTCTGAGTTCTTAAATGACCTCAGCCTGGCTTTTATTCTCCCATCGAGAATACTTTCTTTCATTCTACAGCATTTGATATTTTATAATTCTTCCTCCCCTAGCTCTTCTCTCAATACTCCACCTTGCTTTTGTAGTCTGTGGCGTAAGAAAGCAAATAGCAGGGACCTTTCCCAGGAATGAACTTCTCATCCATTTCACACTTCATGCAGATGTTTTAGGGGGAAAAAAGGACATTGGTGGCCAAAGCTGGATTAGACGTGTTTTTTTTATTTAACACAAGCACGTAAGGTTTACATTATTAAGTATTGTGGAAGATGAGGAAAGAAAAGGGATCTAGTTGGCTTAGAAACATCAATGGACAAAGATGGGCTTAAGCTTTGTTTTGAAAGGTAGGAGAGACACATGAAGGAGTAGAGGGACAGAGGAGTGAATGAAGTAGAAGAAGTAAGACCCAAACCATAGTGACAGCAGTCAGAGTGTTCTTAGAAGAAAGAGAAGACCGGATATTATAAAACATCCACCAGATCAGGGGCCTCATTCACTTTTAAAACTGTCGAGTGATTGCTCACGATGACTGGAATAAAATACAAATAACCTCCATGAACTTTAAGGCCATACTGCCTAGTTCTTGCTGCCTAGTGCTCAGATGTCATCTCCTGTCACTGTTTTGTGTGTGTTCATTCTGATTTAATAAGTGGGTCTTTTGCACCGAGAGATCTGGGGATTGGAAACACAAGCTCAGTGCTAGAGCACTTGTTTAGCATGTGTCTGGTCCCTAGCACCTCGGAAAGAAAAAAGTTAAGTGAGGAATTGGCGTTTAAAAGCTCACCACATGAGTCTACGGAAACAAGTTTGGAAACCATTCCCTCAAGGTAATCTTGGGAAAAAATAGTTGAAAGTTGCTCAATGACAGTATGATGGTATAGGGATAACAGAAAAAAAAAAAAAGATAAGGAAAAATAAGAGCATTAAAAAGAGATAGTTTATCACAATATTTCCTAGAGTCAGCCTTGTCAAGCGGAATTTTAAACTATGTCTTTCCTCTTTCCAGGCTCTGAGAAACTCTTTTAGTCAATTGACCCAACATACCAAGTAGAAAATTGATTATGTATGTTACAGGCCCTGTGGGTCCCTGGTGAATAGGCACCCTGGGGAGGCAGCCTAGGTCAAAACAGTGCGATCCCTGGACGGAGCAGGGCTGTAGGCCAGCCGTGTGTGTGTCATATGCTGAAAAGCACAAACACTGACACATTAAGGGAGCAAATGTGGTTCTAAGAGTGAGTGCGTCATCTCAGAATCACATATATGAGCGGTTTTTTCCCAGTGATAAAGTTGATATTCTGCATGACATTTTGGAATGTCACTGCGACTCTGGCAACTTATAAAGTAGAAAAATAGAACTACATGCAGGAGTCTGTAGAATTTGAACCAATGTTGGAAAAAAACCTCAGAAATTGAATGGGCCTCGAATAGAAGGATTATTCCATGTTCCTCTCTATGTTTCTTTGTGGTTTCAAGTATAGTTTGATTTCATATCACACTATGCTCATGGTCATATACGTCTGTTGAAATATACTCATGTTATGGAGCTGAATACCTCTTGCGATATTGTCGGTATCCATTATCTGTAAGAATTGTTTACAAGTTACTTTGTATACAACAATTTCAGATAATCAGTAAGACTATTTTTAAGAAGTCAATATTATAATTATAATATGATATATCATTTATGATATGTCCTTAGACTGGGTATAGTACAGGACATATTGAGGCATTGATATCATAAAATTATGTTGATCACACTAAAGTAGAAGGATTATGAAAATAGTTCAGAGCTTCTCTATCTTCCACTATGTTTCAAAGTATTTACACAAAAATTCCTTTTGCTTAACTGAAAACTATAAAAACAGAACTAAGAGTGGCCATATGCTAGATGTTTGCCTAGGGCTGGCTTATATCCACGGGAGGACTGTAAAGGTGATTTATTGAGAGCAAGTCTAGATATAATCTATTTAAAAATTTAAAAATAAGGCTTAGAAAAGTTTACCTGTCTTAGAAGATTTCAAAATGTTATTATTTGTACATGCAAACAAGAAGGTTTAACTGTCAGTGATTGATAGCAAGGAACAGCGTCGGGAGCATGTGAATACATTTCCATCCTGTAATTGTGTGCACCATCATGCCATAGGATGGTAAATATATAAAATGTGAGATTCCTTACCACTAATATGGGTTAAATTCAGATATTAATAACTGATATCAAAATTTTGGAGGCTTATCAGAATTCATATACACAACGCATGCTTTCCAACTAACAAAATAGAAAGGCAATAAAACAGTAATCAATTTCTTTCAGAGTTGCTGGCCTGTTTGCTTTGTGTCAGATGAGAAAGTAGAGGAGATTATATCCACCAAATGAAAGGAACGATAAGAAAAGATAATGGACAGACACTTGAAAACTTGCTTAGGATTTGGGGCAAGTGCAAGAGTGTTTCAGGTCATTTCTTATTTCATCCAAATGAATCTTTATAGTCTAGATTATACATGTAAGGGATATAATCTACAAATTCTTCAGGTCACTTAACTTCCTCTCCCCAGATACATGCAGTGTGGCTGGAGGGCTCTGCTCAGAAAATGAAGGTTTCTAGTTGTGGCTGGTTTTATCAGAGGAAGGATCTTCCCTCAAAGACGGGATCAGCGATATGAGGAAAGGTTCTGGCCGGCAGCAGTAGCAGAGTCTGTGTCACCCTTCGGGCAGCAGCGTGGAGGCTGAAATCTAAGCATGCAATATGCTTTCTGAAGGGCTCCTCTTTGTCCTGCTTTCAGATGTGACCTGCTCTCTCCGACTTAGCACATGTCCTTAGACTGGCTGCCCACAGTAAGGATAAGTTGTGAGCGAAAAAATAGGTCTTGGAGCTAGTTCTTTAATTCTTTAATTAATAGTTTTCAGTTCTTACCACTTTATAGCAGATTTCAGAGAAGTTTTGGAGAGGTTAGGTTTCTATTACTTGCATGTGATCCCTACCTAAGCAGGCATGCCTCGCAGAACACAAACAGGAGCAAGGAGAGAAATAGGGTCAAAAGGGAGATGATGTGAAGAAGATTCATTCCAACAAAACATGGGCAATGTGTCCCTGTCACCAATCAATTGTCAAATAATTCCACTGACTCTCTCTTTACTTGTTTTGGTACCTCCTTTGTAAATTATCCGTCTTTGGAGTGGCACTCTAATTAAAACCTGAAGGAAAGTGGTTGGTGTGAATTTGTGTACATGGCTAAGGATCCATGTGTGATTGTGTCTTTATATGATGCCCGAGTTTGTGTGTGTTGCTGGTATGCTGATATATTTATAATTATACACACTTCTAGTCTTATAATGCTTTCTGCACTTGGAATTTTTAAAAGCATTATTTGTGGTTTTGAAAAACCTATCTGTAACTGCTTTGAGATTCATCTGAAATTGTAATAAATGAACATATTCTTTAAAGGAAATCTATTATAGGTTCTTTCAAAAACAACTGTTTATTCTAAACATAGACAAACCTACCCTGTAATTTTTATGATTTTTTAAGAATAACTTTAAAAATTTAAACAAGAAAACGAGGTGATAATACTGAATGACTCTGCTCATAAGAGAAAAATAAGACCTGAACATGCTCTCAAATGGACCAGTGCCTAGAAAACCAAAGTCTTAGGCTTCTTCCTATGTGAAAACTCTACTTAGATTTTTTCACACAGGGTCCTCTCTCAGTAAAACCACACTATGTCGGACTTTCTTCCTTCCCACTTTCCTTTTTTGTGGTACAGTCTAAGGTCTGATTCCCTCCCTTCTGCTGTTCCCTGAATAACCAATGGGCATGACTCCCACTGAAAGGAACTTTTTAAGTCCCAAAAGAATTTCCTTAGCTAGGGCAAAGCTATGACCAATACAGGTGGTTATCAATACATAGATTCCAGCAACATAATTACTGAGACACCAAAAGGGGGAAAAAATCTCTCTTTTTAAAGAGCACATGGGTTGGGACAAATACCAACAGCGCAAAGAGCATGTGATGCTTTTGTGTCAGTGCAAAAAAAGAATGTGATTGCCAAGACTGTGTTCTGAATTAATTACATAAACTGGAAGCCAAGTAGATTATCTGCCTCCACCATCAGTGTACACCATGAGAGTTCACCCAGCGGCTTCCCTGTGCCTGTCACCCGTCAACTCCTGTCTGAAAATCCATAATCATATCCATGTTGACAGAAGGAAGAGTGATTCCAAAGAGGAGCATTTAGGGCCAGTTTTTCTTCTTTTTTTTGAGTCAAAAAATAGAGGAAGGAGGACATTTTTATTTGACAAGAAAAGAATCACCTTCCATTGGGATCTTCTGGACAACAGAGAATCAAGAGGCAGAGGTATTTGATATTTTAGGTTCAGCAACAGAAAAAACAACAATATTGTAATTGATGGGATCCGTTCAGCTGTGTATACCAAAAGTGAATGTGGAAAAGCAAAATATATGCTGGTTATTTTCTTGCAGACTCCCTTCTTTGTTCTCCAGAGAGGGACAATATTAGAAAAATTAGGGCATCCTGGTGATCGTTGCTTTGCAGACAGATGTATGTGGGTGAGCTCAGTGGAGTGAGGAGAGGGTTGTGAGAATGGCTTGCATGGAAGAGGGAGGTGACAGTGCAGGTGTAGCATTGGGAGTAGGGGAATAGTGAGGACAATCCTTACCTAAGGGTAAGAGGAGACTATTGCAGAGGCACTGCTGCATTAGTTTGTGAGAGCTGCCACAGTAAAACACCACTGAGGGAAAATCAATTTCCTCTCAATTCTGGAGGCTACAAGCTGGGGATGAAGGCACTGGTAGCGTTGGTTTCTTCGATAGCCTCTTCTTATGGACGGTCACTCTGTTGCTGCCTCTGCACATGGTCATCCCTCTGCACAAGTGCTCCTAGTACATTGTGTCCTTATCTCTCCTTATAGAACTCTAGTCAGATTGGATCTGGGTCTCCCCTAGAAGCTTCATTTTAATTTAATTTCTTTAAATACTTAATCTTCAAATATAGTCATGTTAGGATACACTGGAAATTAGAGCCTCCATGTGTAAACTTTGTAGGACATGAATGAATGAATGAATGAATGAATCAATTCTGTTCTTCTTGGCCATACACTCCAAGACACTATTAAACAATCTAAAGGTAAGTGAAGCTCCAAAGTCAGTTTTCATTTATTTCTCTTTAAGCATTTTAGCAATGCTAGCTATTGGTTGACACATATTCCATGCATTTACCATCTATGGTTTCCACCTATGATGCCACCTCCACTTCTGGTTTTATTAAGGTATTATTGATAACCATCCAGTACAGTTGTCCAGACAGATGCTTACAGGTTTCATTGATGCTTGGCTTAGATAAAGAATTCCTAATCAAATTTGGGTGGGAAATAAACAGACAAGACTAATGATAGAGCTGGCAGAGGCTAGGCTAATGGGAATGCTGGGATACATGAGGAATTGAGAGCATGACCTTTCCAATGGTGACACACAGCTGAAGACTTGCTGATTGGAGCCAATGTGGAAGCTGTGGAAGTTCTAGAGTAGCAGATTTTCAAGAAAAGCTGAGAATAGCAATTTTAATTGTTCAGCATTTTAAAATTTCATGAACTATTTCAAATAAAATAAACTATTATATAAGTTTTCAGTCTACATTACCTTATAAAGATTGTGTTTTGCATATATTAGAGGTGCTATTTCAGAGCCAACAGTCAACACAGAACTTCTTGTGGAGAATAGGAAAGAATAGAATAAGGGATTCATTTATAGGAGACATTTTTAGTTTTCCAAACCCATTTTAGGTGAAGCATTCAGTGTGCAAGTGCTCTTGAAAAAATGCTACTTAGAGTGAAAAGAAAGCTACCCAGTCTCCCCAAGCAATACAAAACTATTTACTCTAAAGAGTTTAAATCAGAGAGGAAGAAAAGTTTCAGGGAGTGGAGAACAGAAGAAGGAAGCAGAGACAGGTGAGACAGTGAGGTGGAGAAAGGTTTTATCTCAGAAGATGAAAGTTATTAAGCAACCAGATAGACCTCATAGAAGTGAATTTGGAGGCAGGGCATATTTGAGCTGGGTATAAAACACGAGTGGAAAAGTGGTTTTCTATTTTAGGATGTGGAAAGTAGTGAGAACTCACTCTTAATTATCTGAGAATGGAAGGTATACTTCTGTAACATTAAATGAAACCTATTAGAGTTTCTAGTTTGGTATTACCTCTGCTTGGGTTTCTAATCTTGTGATCTTTGCTTAACTAAGAATAATAGGTAACAGAAAAAAGAACACAAAGAAAGCCTTTTGCTTAAAGAGGAGAAGTCCACAAATTTTTCCATATGAACTCTGTGCAATTACTCAACTCTGTGGTAAGTTGAAAGATGTCAGAGAGCAAACAACTTAGTGTGGCTGGGTCCCAATAAAATTATATTAGGGGCAATACTTACTGCACAGACCATAGTTGGCTGGCCTCTGTTCTGGAAGAAAAAAACATTCAAAGGTAGGCTGACGGTTGGAGAGGAAAGGGAAAGTTTATAGAGAATAATCCTAAAGAGTGTTTAGTATGATACTGGGCATGCTCAAAATGATTAACTTTTTTGAAACTATTGAACAGTAAAAAAACATTATAGAAGGGAAATGGTAAATAGTGATCTTTTTGAATTGAGAAAGAAAAGCATAGCACTAAATGGGAAAAATAAGAACCATATGGATTGAGAGACAAGTCCTATGGGGGAGATTAAAATGAAAAAAGAAAAGTCAGAACACAGAAGTGAAATCATCCTGGGCCATAGCAAACAGGGCAAAAGGTAAACAGTGGTAGAACAATAGGTGATGACATAAGCTTAGTGCAATAAAAGGAGTCGTTAAGATGCTTTGAGTTCTAATTCTACTGGGACTTCTCTGGACTGAGTACTCATCAGCCTTATTAAGCAAGACCTGATTTTTCCTGTCAGCAGCTGCCCCCAGTTTCTTCCCTCACCTTTAATCAACTACTTCCATTCTGGGGGTCAGATGAGAAAATGAGGACAGTTCGGCAAAGTGGACTGGGGTTTTGTGAGCCTCCTCACACTATGTCCAGTGGACACTTCTGGTTTCTGACAGTGTTGTCTATTCTGGGGAAATGTGATGATCCCACAGCATAAGACTTGCAGATGTCATTAATGAAATGTTCCCAGCTGATTTGAGGAATGTTAGGAGACCCAGAGACCCAGAGAACAAGTGTATCAAGTGGATCATCGTAGCTTTATTATCCAGTTTAACAATTTGGGATCACTAAATCACATCTCATAGCTCCCTTCTTGGCAGTGCTTTCTCTTCCCTTTCAAGACTTGCCATGGAATCGTTTCACAGTATGTTTTCATGTCAGTGGATATATGATTCACTGTGGTTTTGTAATAAAGTCATACCTGCCAGACTTGTCGAAAGAATCACAAGGTCTCTTTCTCAAGCCTAGTGAAACAAATATCACATCAAAAATAACACCTAGGATTTAAAATAAAGGTGCTTGGATACAACTTAAAAGAACCAAAGTCTGTTTTAGGTTTTCTCCCAGGGTAATTCCTGATCTCTGAGATACTGCCCTTTGTGTGAAGCAGATGAGGTAGGGATTCTCTGAGAGTAGACCTGAATATTCTGAGGATCTCAATCCTCAGGCACTGAGCTGACATCTCACTCCCATCTTTGTGCTGGCAGCAGCTGGCCTGGCATCTCACACAAGAGTTGCTCAGTGAGTGGGAGGCAGGTTGGATGGATGAATAATTACAAAATTCCCTTGTGCTTCACAGGTCTGAGGAGGGAGCCCATGAATGTCCCTTTCTCTTGTGATTTTCTCTTTCCTCTGCAAACTAACACTTGGATTAGCATGCACTCCAGAAAGACAGAGTTTTTTATTTAGCAATGTGAAAACTAGGCAACCTACTTTCTTGTTTTGGTCAAAGTGGAACCATTGCTACAGAAATGCTTTGAATTGATAGACAACTGGATATATTTCTGTACACTCATCTATGATCCATAAACTCAAACCTTGAGTATTTCAGGGATGCTTGTTAATGTCTGCGCTGTGATCGGCACTAATCACAACTTTAATTAATTTATAATTACAAAAAGACCACGTGGTTGGAGCACAGTCAGAGGCTCTTCCTAGCCATGCTTTTCCACACTTTTCCTTTGTCATCTCTGCTTTTTCTGTACATAATTAAAATCCATGAAATTCAGGGCTAAATCCAACAGTTAAATAATTCATTGTATATTTAACAGACAAGCTGTACTCTTCACTTACTGAAGGTACAATTAAAAACACATAAAACTTTAATTCATACAATGTTTAATTGGTAAGTTTGAAGCCAATTACAAATGGATGTATGCCTTCCCTAATTTTAAATCCTATATTATTTTTCATTAAAAATGTTCAATTAAAAGAAATTGTCTTTAAATACAAAGAAACCTGTCACTGAACCCAGCAGGTGGTATCTGTTAGCAAAGCTGAGATCACTTGGGAAAATGGTTCCAGCAAAATCACTTTGTGCTAAGCACTGTTACGGAGAACACACACACACATACACACTCGCAATTTTCTGTAATAAAAGCTAAAGTATATAGCCCAGCCAGAATAATGAAATAAACGTGACTTAACACATGTAAGATAATAAAATTGGCAGTCTTAAAAAACATAGATGTGCCCTAAAACTCAGGATTATTCAGCTTAAAATGTTAGATGCTGCTGGGTAATCTCTCCCACATATATGCTTCTGTTCTGTTCTGTTCTCAGAAAGTCTTTTACGTCTAAGAAAAAATTCAAACTTTGGTGAGGTTAAAGACCTTGGCTGAGACAGGAAAATTATTTTGGCCCCCATCTATGTCATTATATCACAGAAGGGTGCTGTATTTACTAGTTCTGCTTTTAACCAAAGGAATTTAAAGAGCATGTACCCTTTCCCTTTTGTATTCTCTTTTTCTCTAATTTCTGTACTTACAATACTTCCTTTGTCAAAGATCATGAATGGAATTTTTCTATACTGGAGGGTGAGCATGACTCTTAATTAATGTAAAAAGGCTTGGAAATCACATTGTCTCCAAGAAAGGCAAACTTATTTCACAATTGTGTTGTCATCTATACTAAGCTTCTACTTCAGGTATCTACCTGCTAAAGGATTGTTAAGTTTCATTGTGTATGATTCACTTCACGTCTCACAATTTCCTACTTTTTCCTCCAGGCTTAATATATCATCATGTAACTTTTGTTTGTAGACTTTCAGGAAATCCAGATGTCGAATCCCACTTACGAATGACAATTTTAAGGAATGTTTTCCTGCAACTTCTAATCTCATCCTGAGATCAGTAGTCTTGTAATAAAAGTAAGGTGAAGATTTTGTTTTTCTGGGGCAGGGCTATCTGTTTTCTGTAGTACTGACCTGGCCGTGTTAGGCACTGTAGCTTCCACCCATTAGATGATAGTGACACCTGTTCCCTACTTCTTCCCACTCCCGGCAAACATCTATAACGGTAAAAAAATGTCTGCTTGGGGCTGGGGGAGGGAAACGTGCCCCTAGTTGAGAACCATGGTCTAGAGAAGAGGAAGATAAGTAGTTTATAATAGAACTTTCCCTAGAACCCAGGCTTCTGTCTGTTTATCATTTTTGGTACTAACTGAACATAGTTCTACCACCTTCTGACAAACTGGTTAGAGATATGGCTTTAGATATACTAAGAGAGCAGTGGTTAGGATCTCTGGCTAGAAGATTGTGTGTGTTGTCACCTAGTGTTACTCACTGAATCGGCTCTGGGCTTTCTGAATATGAGGCACTCAATAGATGGTAGAATTAGGCTAGATTTTAAGACTCTTTTTCCCCTAAATTCTGTGACCTTATGGAATACAGAATGATAAAAATCTAATAAACATAAAGCATCCTATTTCTTTGCTGTAGCTTGGTCTGGCCTACTACTTCCTAGACAGATAGTCAGGGTTTTGCATTTATTTGGATTTTTGCTAAATTAACATGCCCTACTACCATCTGCTGCCCTGCAGTAGCTTTAAAAGTATGTGTGAATTTCTCTTAGAATTCTTACTGGACTTTCAAAAGTACTTTTGTGGTATTTTGATTAACAAATTATGTAATAGGAAGAAAACAGAAAACTTCTTAAGTTTTGAGTTTTCCTCCCAGTGCTATTTTTTGCCATGAGCGCTATTATTTTTAGTGATCACTGTTGAGGAATGTAATGCTTCTTGGGCATGTGTATATTGTGCTGTAGGTGCTATGACTTGTAGTTTAAAATGGATAGTGCCCAGAGTCTTATAAAAATAGCCTTAGGTTTCTGCCTCAAAACCTTCAGAGCCTTCTCTTTGTCCCTGGAGTTCTAAGACTTCATGATGTGCTTTTCTATGGACCTTTTTTCATTCACGTTGCTGGGTACTCGGTGGGTACTTTTAATCTGGGTTTATATCCCTTTCACTTTTAGAAAATTTTCTTGTAAAATTTCTTTGATAATTTGCCTCTCATCATTTCTCATAGCATATCTATTAATACGCTGAAAGTGGAAGAAGGTTTAACTGAGATTTCCTGTTATATATTCCAAACTATAAATATAGAAGTGAAAGGAGATTAATACCGGGTGTTAGCCCAAGAGTTTATTTACTGGAGGGCTATGAGTGCAGGCAAGTCTTGCTATTATTTGCTTAAATTTTTCAAAAGCTAAAAGTTAGAATAGCCAAAATAACTCACATTACTTCAAAAGCTTATTATTTACATAATGTGTGTGTTTGAGCAAGAAGAAAATGTGACTCTTAAGAATTGCTAGGGAAGGGTAAAATTGGAATATATGCATGGCGAAAATTGATTCATGATGGTGGCATGCTCCTTACCAGACAATGCTACCAACTTTTCACTGCAGAGGTTTCAAGCTCATCTGTAACAACATTCTTGTCTTTATAGAGCTGTCCTGGTCAAACAGGAGCTACCATGTAGTTACTCCATACCCTAGTTCAGATCATGACTGAATAACGGGGTTAAAAGGCTTGATCCTGGTCTAAGGAAAGACTTTCCTAGAAGGTCCCATAAGTGTGTCCTACAAGGTTTTCCCATTGGGACTACACTAGAAGTAATTACCATATGAAATCAGAATCACCATGGTACAGGTTTCCCATCCTGCCTTGGTCTGTGTTTTCTACTCTCTTGAATGTTCTCCTAGAATCTTTCACTTGCAGCAGAATCCTTTCCTGGGCTTTGTTTCTCAGTTACGTGGTCTAAAATAATAATTTTATTTTAAATTTAAATATCTGTGCTTGCTCCACTCTGATCATTCCTGTTTATATAACCATTCTGGGTTTTTTTTTTTTACATGAATGTGAGATTTTGGAAGATTTTATTTTTTTTATATCGATTCTACCTATCTGTTTTTATCTCACCTTCACAATGATGGGTTTCCTTAAATGGTTGGTGATTTGGATTATCCATTCTATTTAAGATAGAGATAATGAAAGATGATTTAGGAACTGTATGTGTCAGAATCCCCCAAAGAAATAAAACCAATAGGAATGAAGAAGATGAGTTGGATGGATTAATAGACAGAAAGACAGACAAAGAAATACACATATACATAGATAGATATGTAAACAGACACACAGGTAGATGGATGTAAAGGAATTAATTGGAGAAATTGGCCTAATTGAGTGTGGAGGCTATGAAGTCCCATGATAGGCCATCTACAAGCTACAGACCCACAAAGCTGTTCACATGTATAACTTTGAGAACAAAGTCTCAAAGGTTTAACTTCTTGTCTAACATCAGCATCCCAAAAATGCAGGAATCTATTTATACAAATTTCACAGTTTAAAGCTTGAGATCCTGGAGTTCTGACATATAAAGACTGAGGAAAGTGTCCTACCTATTGGAGTGACTTCATCTTTCCTCTTTTTTGTTGTCTCCAGACCCTCAACCAAATGATGGTGCTGCCCATATTGAGGACAGATTTCCCCATCCAGCCCACTGACATTGACACACACACCAATCTCCTCCTAAAGCATCTGCACCTACACACCCACAAACCATACTCTTCCAGCTCACTAAGTAGTCTCAGTGACTAGTCCAGCTGATAATTAAAATTAGCCCTCACAGATGCTATGTGGATAGTGGACCCTACTGTGGTGTGCATCGCATGAGAGAAAGTGGGACAGTGGGTTATCACTAAACATGCCCACATAGTTTAGTGTTATGGTTTGTGTCTGGATGTTCCCCCAAATCCTCATGTGGTCATGGAGGGGGGTGCTTTTTTGAAGGTAGCTTGTTAAACCTGGACCTCTTGTTTTCATGCCCTCATCTCAGGAAACAGAGTCACAGCATTTCCAGCTCAACTCAGCAGGGGGCCAGGACCCTTGATTTCTATACATCCTCAGCCCGTGCAAGAGGAAGGCACAGAGATGGTGTGAGTGCTACCCCTGCCCTCTGGCCAGTAACCTGCATACAGTACAAGGGAGGAAAAGAGGCTTGCTCTCCCCCATTTTTTGTTGTTGCTTTTGCCATCATCTACTGCCATGAACCCTTGTCCATCTGCTAGCCACCCTGCTTTGGAACCAGCTGATTATGGACTGAAACCTCTACAGATTGTGAGCAAGATAACCTTTTCTTTCTCAATTATGAGCATTGGGTATTTTGTCCCAGCAACAAGAGAAAAGTAACTAAAACACTTAGGTAGGGCGGGTCATTTTTCCAGAGGAGTCCCTTCTTTGTTATGTAAATGATGTAGTTTAGTTGCCTGTGTCTGAAGGAGAAGGATCTCCAGAGTTATTATTTAGTGGGCAGTTTCTATTTCATCCCTTGTCTCTTTCCAACGGCTTATCCTTGTCCATTTAAAGCTTAACATATTTGCCTCCAAAGCTTATCAAATTTTGTTTTTTCCAGAAAATGTATCTATCATCTATACACAGGCATCAGGGTAGTCATAGGGTAACCAAATGCCTGCATTTTGTAGGAACTTTCAAGTAAGCTCCCTGGTTTTACAGCCTTATCATTCTATACCATCTTGCTTGAGTAGCTTTGTTTTCTATTTTCGTCCTCAGCATACATTTTGATTAGTATGGATTTCCCCAAAATATTTTCCTTATTTAACAAAAGATTATGTAATGCTAAGTATCTACTAGTACAAGCAGCACTAAGTACTGTGGAAATAAAACTTATTTTAATGTCACACAATTCAATAATACACCAGTGTCATACCAATCTACAAGGTGATACCATCTCTATTTTATAAGTAAAGATTCTGTATCAGGTCACTTGCTCAAAATCATGTAGCTACTAAATAGCAGCACTAAGTTTTGAATTCAGACAATTTGTCACTAAAGGGTTTGTTTTTGACTTGTTTTATTGTTTTCATAGTGTTAATTCACTTGCCATTTTGCCAGATAGTCCTTGTGTTGTAGGGTTAAACATATCTGAATTTGCTTAAAGTGGAGTTTCTGTTTCTAATCTTGTTTTGAAGTAAATTTCCAGAGAGGTAGCCATATCAGGTTTTTAAAGGTGCTCCTATAGTTAAAGTTTTAGGCTGGACATGGTTATTTTTTTAAGCCTTAATAGCTAGTTAAGTGAACAAGAATATTAGAGTATCACTTGGAAAAATAAAAAAGAGAAAAAAATCTGCCTGCATAAATTAGTTCCCTTGTGCTTCTGATATCCTCTCTTAGTTTGGGCAAGTCATTTTATTTTATATCTTTACATCTCTAACAGCTGTATTAAGTTATAAATTATATAAGGAAAGCACAAACTAAGCATTTAAAAACTATAGTATGATGTCTTGGCAAATAATGGTAAAACCACCATCGAAGTCTGAGTAGTGAACACATCAATCACACCAGTACTTTCTTCATGCCCCTTAGAGTCCCCACCACCAACAGCCACCTCTGCTCCTGCCTAAGCCTCCTCTTCCTCTCCTGAAGCCACCTCCTAGGAAACCAACCTGCTTTCATGACTCAAGGGTTTATGTTTCCTACAGTTTTATAGAAACGGAATCGAGGAATCATGACTTACACACGTTTTCTGGGTTTACTTTTTTGCAGCAGAATGATTTGGAGAGTCATTCTCATGTTTCCATGTTTATTCCTTCCTATTGCAGAGTAGCGTTCTGCTGCGTAGATATTCGTTATCTTTGTGTATGTTCTCCTATTGATAGATACTTGGTTTGTTTGCAGTTTTTAGCTATTACCAATAAAGTTGCTTTGAATCTCTACACAGAACACTTTTTATAAGGCTGCTTCAGTGGCAGGTTACACATTTAACTTTTTAAGAAATTGTCAGACTGTTTTGAAAGCAGTTTTTTAGTTCATTCCCTGCAGTGATATATTCATTCCAGTCTCTCCACCACTCATCCATATTTAGTAAAACCAGCCTGAATTTTAGACATTCTGATAGGTCTACAGTATTATTGTACTGAGATTTTTAGTTTTCCTTACCTAATGACTAATGATGTCAAGCACTTTTTCATGTGCTTCTTTATGATGTACTGTATATGTCTTTTCTTTGGTTAAGAGTTTGCTGATCTGATATATCTTATTTATTACTTATCTTTTCTTATTCAAATTTGAGCTGCCTTGCACGTTTCTAGATTGAAATTCTTTATTAGAGAGATGCCTTTCAGTTTGTGATTTTTTTTCTGCTATTTCTCCTAATAGTGCCATTCGAAGAACAGTTAATAATTTTGATGACTCTAAACCTATAACTTTCATATGTAAAATAAAACCAGTGAAAGGTAGATTCAAAGTGGAAATTCAGTCTTCTGATATGCAATTTGGTGCAGATTGCATGAGTATTACTGTCTCTTAGGAATAAGATCTGTACTTGCTGACTCTGAGAAGGTACAGTCTCTCATTCAGGGAATCTCAGAAATGGTAGCCCCTCCTTCTCACCTTCTAGAATCTTTCTCCTGGTGAATTCTGGTAAGGTCAATTTTTGAGGCCAGTTTGTGGAAAACATCATTAAGTACTTTGGTCTATCAGCCCCACTTTCCTTATTAGGCCCGAATGATTCTATGCTTTATTTCCCCATAGGTGGCAAGGATTCACCACTTTAGTGTCCTATGGAAAGCATTAATCACTGACCCACCATTTTGGGTCTTTGTCTTAGCAATCCTGTTTGCAGGTTTCTGCTTTCTCTTTTCTTTGTCCTAAAGATAATCACAGAGACCCTTTTTATTTCAAGAAGCTTAGTGTGAATCACTAGGGGGAAACAGATGCTAATAGCAAAAATAACATTACCAGGAATGTTATAAATGTTTAGAAATTTTAGAAAACTTGTGCTGTTTCCTTCTCTGGTCTCTGGCTTCTGGTATCTCTGAAAGGACAGTACTCAGCCTGTTGTTGGCTGTTTGGATTGTTAATAGGTGAGGCTTCTCTACTCATAGGAGGAAAGGACATTTTCTTTTTCCCCAGCCTTTTTTTTTTTTCTAATCAAAGAATGCCACAAACTCTGAAGAGAATACTCGGTATTCACATTAGTAGGAAGTTTGCAGCAATTTAAAACTGGTCATGGCAGTTAACCTTTGGATATTTATACGGAAAAAAAATGATTTCTTGGGATATTCATAATAGTAGTATTTCTACAAAAACAATGATTCTCTTGGATATATATAGTAGTAGTTTCCTACTATAGATTTAATTCTGTAATCCTCAACTATCATCAGAGTTGGAGATTACACAATCCAATCCATAATATTAAATTTTTGGATATAAACAAAAAATTAGATCCCAAGTGCTGTCTAAGTGAGTTTCCAAAGGCTGAAAAAAAAAAAAAGAAGCAAATTCTTAATTTCTAGAAATTAGTGGCCAGTTTCTGGGATTTTTCTACTACTAGGAGTAAAAGGTGGAAAATAGGTAAGGATAAGAGCCACTCCACGTTTAAGACAGCCAGAAACAAAGTATTCTACAGAATAGATAGTAGCAGGGAGTTATATGTGGTGACTGGAATTTGAAATGAAATATTGACATGAGTCAGTGGGAGAAGCTAGAAATGAGGCATCAGTTCTAGCAAGCTAAGTCACAGCAGCAAAATTAAGTTACTTCCACAAGGTTGAGTCAGAAATCATCGGTGCCACTGATTGTAAAAAGTAAGAGCTATGCTAGCAGAATGGTTCCATATTCGGCTACATCTGGTTCTGAGTTCTTTCCGTGCCAAGTGGCTAAATTATGACTTCTTTTCCAATTGTCTACTCCCTTATATGATCTTCATTCACTTGGACCTGTTGTGTGAGTTCATAGATTATTAGAGGTGGTAGAAATACTGGGTGAGTGAACCTTTAGTTAAGCTCATTACACATATATTGAAAATGATGCAAGTTTACGAAAACCACGTAACAATGACACAAAGTGAGGTCGTGATGGTCTGTGAGGAATTCAGAAAAAAGCACCCAAGCAGAGCCTGATCGGCCTTGAGGAGATATTTGCTTCAGTCCTTTCTATATTGTGGACTCATTACACAATATTTACCTTCCCTTTGTAATTATATAGTTAAAAAATTAAAAGAAAGAAGCTGTGCTATATATTATGTATCTACTCCCAGAGGTGAATATAATCTCCATGCACTATAAGCATGATTAATAAAATTAAAATTAAAAAAAAGATTAAAATAGGTGATGTACATGAATACATTTTTGCAAATTCTGAACTGCACAGAGAAATACATTGCAGACAATGATGCACATGCATTTAAACTTATTGACAAAATATTCCTAAGAATCAGAAGTCAGACAATTTGAGGAAGCTGGTTTGTAGAAAAGATTGCATGTGCTTACTTATATCATATACATATGCCTCTGTGGAAGAACTTAATTCTTTCCATGATGAGAACTAAATCAAATTTCCCCATAAGGTCAACATTGAATTTAAGCACTAGATTTTATTCAGTTTTCATCCAATTCAGTTTGAGACCAGAATCATGGAAATAATTAAGCTCTTGAATTGAGAAACCACTGTACATGGAAAAAGAAACGGTCAGTTTGTATCAGTTAGCTAGAGAAATAGACACAAATGACAATAATGATAAGAAACATTAGCTGAAAATGTATTGTGTATGTAGCATTCTTATTTCATCTTCCCAAAGACCTTACATATGATTATCTTCTTGTTATGAGCCTGGAGAACAGAGGCAAACACTGCATAGTTAACCAAGCTGAGGAGCCTGAGGCACGGTTGGAAACCAGTGCTATGCTGTTAATCGGTTTCTTACTAATAAAAATAGAGTTTTCAGATGCAATACGTTTTTGGAAGAGTTCTATGGTATAACACATTTTTAAAATGATGGTCTTCATGGATAACCTACTGCTTTTGAGCAGGAACAAATCTGCTTTTGTACCGTGCCAAGTGATTTCTGAGAGATGGGTAGGTAGTTACCAAGAGACGCTCAGGAGAAATTCAGTGGCTTCAAGGAGAAAACAGTCCCTGCAAGGACCTCAGTCAGCGTATGAGCTCTCCAGTTACCTGTCAGCAACACATTCAATAGGAAATGGGGAGACTTCTTTGACTTACAGTTTGAAAACTGTGTGAGGTTGTTTCCATAAAAGTGGGCAAAAGACTCCTCTGCTCTGCCCTTTCTGCTCTGGTGAGGTCTGTGGAAACACTGGCCTTCATCTCAGCCAAGAGAACTGACTAAGCTTGGAAATCCCATTACTGGGCTGGAAAAGTAGAGAAAATTACTTTTCTTTCCTACCCCACTAACTGCCATACAAGAATTCTCTTTCACATCAGTGTTCTGATTAGAATAAGTTCCAGGATGTTCTGTTCTCAGGAAAATAACAACCATAGTATTACAGTCAGAATAGAATTAAGACAGAATTCCAGCAGGTGCTTTCTAAGAGTAAACCCAGAACTAACAGATGTAGGTAGGGAAAGTTGATTTAAGTTCTACCACCAGATTTGGTCAAAGGGCATTGAACTGAGCCTTTTGGAATCCTGGAGACCTTGTCAGAACTGAGAGAGTCCTACTGACATTTAGTGGGTAAAGACAGAGCTACTAAACATTGTATAGTGTACAGAGCAACCTTCCCAACCTGTGGAATTCACATACAAAGAATTACCTAGTTCAAATATCAAGACTACTGAGACTGAGACACTATAAGGGAAAAGAAAATTCTTAGGCTAGGACCTAGTACATGGTTAGCTCTTACCAACTGTTGCTTGGGTTGCTAAGGAATGAATACAATACAGCACTACTCTGCCTAGGAAACTGTTCCTTTTCCCACCACCATTAAGCCTTCTGATTTCTATTGAACTCATTTTGGCTATAACTGCTGTTTTCAAAGAGAGACTCCTACAAGGTTTCTGACTGTTAGTATCATTAGTGTCTGGGTCAGACTCTTACAATGGTATATCTCATTGATGAACTGAGGATCATAAAAGGTGCCCAAGCCACTGAGCCACTGGGTATGATAGAAGAAAGACACTGCGTGACATTTTAGCTTCTGTGATGAGATGTGGATGAGATGTGCGAATTCCCCACATAAACAAGAAATTCGGTAGCACAAAAAGAATAACAAATTCTCATCACACTGAGATACTGCAAGAGGTGACTTTGGAGATTGCTAGAGATTTGTTATCATCAAAATTACTGGAGAAAGGAAAATATTGACCTTGCCTATGTTGTTCATCCTATGTTGTCCTAATACAATGGAGAATTCATACTGAGGAAAATAACCAGAAGAGAGAAATCTATTCTTTTCTTTTCTTTTATTTCATTCCACTGAAATTTTTAGTACTGAAGATATTCTAACATTCCAATTATTAAATGATTATACCTAACATAGTGTATATCTCAGAAAATTTTCTGCTGTTTGATATCTATTGTTTTTAATGTTTAAAATTCTTATTTTCTTAATTTCTGTAGTACTTTTATTTTACTCCTTGGCTTATTTGCTAGGCTATTAAGTCTGACTAGTTACCTAGGGTTTGATCTCTGGTTTTCTTTTTATTCTGCACATCTTATGGTTGATATTGTTTATGTGTATGAACTATACTTCAAGCTAAGACTGGATGATAATTTCCTTTTGAAGTTTTGCTGCAGACTTGCCCCTCAAATATTGATACATATAGCTAACTACCTACTTATATCTATTTGACTGTCACAGAATATTCGAAAGCCAGTGCATATGGTCACCATTGTTTATCTTTCTCCTCCACATATTATTCACCACTTTTTTCTATCATATTTAATGTCTCTGATAGGCTGAAATACTCCAGTAAGACAAATGTGAAATTGTTCAGAGTCTTCCTTCTACCTCCTGCTATTAATTAATTGTCAGTTAGGTTCTTTTGGCCCTACATTTTAATCTTATATCTTCTCTTTGTTCTCTAGCCCAAGTTACTTGTTCGGATGTCATTAATACTAGATAGTAATTTCCCTAAGATTTTATTTAGTTCTATATTTAGAACTGAGAACTGAGACCACATATATCAACATGACCTAGCTATAAAAATAAAACTCTAAACCGATAAGTATTTTTCTGTTTGCTTTAGGAAACTACTATAAATCAATTTTAGCCAGGCAATCAGTTTTCCTTCAGTTTTTTTCTTGGACAATATCCTTTTCATTTGGGCAAATAGGTCATTAATCAAATATATGTTTCTCAGTGGAGCATTATGTCTACATATCCACTGTTCATAAACTATTGTGTCATAAGTTTTGCCCAATTTGAAAATCCTCCACACCTGGAAAGTTTCACCTTGGGTCCTGCCCCTCAAACCCTATAAGCACCTTTTCCTAACTTCTCCTTTTTGAAGCTGACCCTTTTCGATGTGCTTTTCCCCCTGTTGTAGCATGTTCCATAAATTCAGCTTTTCCTGAGCAATGGTTGCTCTGGTGAATATCATAGAGAAGTCATTAGTGAACAGGTCCAAGGAGGAGCCCGACCACCGCTGCTACTGTCGCCATCGCCAAGGCCTCAGGAATCCTGCTCAGTGCCACCCTATGGACCCAAGGGCTGGTTTTTCTGGTTTGCTCCCCCAGGGTGATTTGCATAATTCTTTGAAGAACCCTCCAGAAGCTGAATAACCTGTTTTCATTGGACGTGGAGACAGGGGAGCCCCAGGGTGGTTTTTCCAAATCTGGAGTGGCCTAGGCTGTTTGGATCTAAAGTCTGCCCAGACCTGCATCTCAGCATGACTGTTTGGGGCTGGTAGGCCTGCCCTTCATCCGCAAGGAACTGCCTGGAGATCGGCATCTGGGCCGGGTCTGTTTGGGCCCGTAGCCCCGCCCTTCACCCCCAGGAAGTCTCCCAGAAAGCAGCATCTCCGGCTGTCTCTTTGGGACCCGAAACTCTCAGACCCGTAGAGTGGCCTGGGCTTTTTGGATCGAAAGTCTGCACAGACCTGCATCTCGGTGTGACTGTTTGGGACTGGTAGGCCTGCCCTTCATCCGCAAGGAACTGCCTGGAGATCGGCATCTGGGCCGGGTCTGTTTGGGCCTGTAGCCCGCCCCTCACCCCTAGGAAGTCTCCCAGAAAACAGCATCCCGGAGTATCTCTTTGGGACCCGAAACTCTCGGACCCGCAGAGTGGCCCGGGCTGTTTGGATTGGGAATATTGTGGAGACTGGCTTCTTGGCCAGGTATGTTTGGGACAGGGAACTTTTCAGAAACCAACATTCTGGCCTGACTCTTTTGGACATGTAGGCTCTTCACTCGCAGGGAACCTCCTGGAGACCTGCCTGGGACAAAGCATGGTGGCTTGGCCTGCCTGAGATTCCACAGGCTCCGGGGTGGCCACACCCAGCATTCGCCTTACAACTTAGGGAGCCAGGAGCCCACAGAGGGGAGTTAGGACCCTGTGAGGAAGCCAAGAGCCTGTGGGGGAGCCACTGCCCCTCCAGGAACTGAGGGTGTAACAGGTAATTTGCCATATAAGCAGAGAAAGCTTTGGAACACCACTCAAAGTAAGGAAATATAGAAAAATGACAAAAGGAAAGACCAAAAGGCAGGCTCAAAGCCCTAGCCCTCCCCAAGAAAGCTTAGAAGCTGTGTACATAGAAGAAAAAAGAAGCCATACACTTGAAATGTCGGAAATGATATCAAATGAAATAAATATGCAAATAGGGAAAGCTATGGAGAAATTCAAGCCAGAAATACTTGCCCAGGTAAAAGAAGAATTGATAAAAACAGTGAAAGAAATAGTGAATGCATCTAGTGAAAACACAGCTAAAAAATTAGAGGAACAAAGCAAACAGATAGAATCCCTCAAAGAACAATATAAGAAACAAACAGAATGCATAAAGCAGATTCAAAGAGA
>PVJX010016966.1:0-11239 GCA_004027295.1 Dolichotis patagonum
CAACATAGGCAACACAGTACTTTACATTAAGACAACTGGACATCAACAGTAGCTATCACCATATCACTTACTCTGCTATAGTTGAGCATAGTTTCAAATACAACAATATCAAACATAACAAAATAGTATAAAGCCATGCATAGAGTGAAAGAATTACAGGGCTTTCTGAACCAAATAACAGAAAATGATCAATGGGTACAATAATATCTCATTTTTGATAGAAAAAGTTTTGTTTAAACTATCACACATATTCAAATCCCAATAAGACACAATGTGATAGATAGGACCTATGGTAGTAGAACAATAGAAGCATGGCAGGACTTCTAAGAAGGATGATATTAAATCGGCAATAGCTGTCATAATGTTTTGTTTTCTTCAAAACAGCTGTTCATATCATCATGCATGACACAGTCAAAGAAAAAAGAATAAAACCATTCCAACTGATGATTTAAAACATTGAAAGGCTTCAAAGCTATGAAATGGGGACTCATGCTTAACATAAAATCTTATATACTTTTATCAACTCTCATACTAGGGAGACTATATGGTATTTAGCCTTGTGAGTTTGGTTTATTTTGCTTAAGAAAATGGTCTCAAGTCATGTTCATTTATTTATAAATATCTCAATGTGATCATTCTTTATAGCTGAGTAGTACTCGATTGTATAAAAATACCACAACTTTTTTATCCATTCCTCAGTTGATGTGCACTTAGGTTGTTTCCAGGGTCTGGCTATTACAAATTGTGCTGCTATAAACATGGGTGCACATATATCACCGTGGTATGATGTTTTCGGTTCTTCTGGGAACATACCCAGAAGTAGGATAGCTGGGTCAAATGGGACTTCCAAACCCAACTTTTGAGGAATCTACAGACTGACCTCCACAGTGGTTGCACCAGTCTACACTCTCACCAACAGTGTAGAAGAGTTCCATTTACCCACAGCCTCTCCAACATTTGTTGTTGGTAGTCTTATCTATGCTGACCATTCTTTCTGGAGTGAGATGGAATCTCAGTGTGGTTTTAATTTGCATTTCTCTCATGACTAATGATATTGAACATTTCTTCATGTATTTATTTGCCTGTCGTATTTCTTCATCTGAGAACTGTGAATTCATTTCAGATGCCCATTTTTGGATTGGGTATTTCAATTTTGAGGGTCTGATTTTTTAAAAATTCTTTATAAGTTCTAGACAGAAGTCCTTTGTCTGAGGACCTGTCCATGAAGATTTTTTCCCAACTTGTGGGTTTTCTTTTCACTCTGCTGGAAACCCATTTGACATGCAGAAACTCTTTAATAAAATGTGGTCCCAGTTATTGATTCTGGGAAGTATTTCCCATGTAGTTTAGTTCTTGTTCATGAATTCTCTTCCTACCTCTATATCTTTGAGATTTTTATCTACTTTGTCTTCCAGCAGTTTTAGTATTTCTGTTTTAATATTTAGTTCTTTGATCCATTTAGATTTTAGTTTAGTGTATGGTGATAGGCATGGGTCTAGTTTTAATCTTCTGCATATGGACAGCCAATTTTTCCAGCACCATTTGTTGAAGAGACTGTCATTCTTCCAGCGAGCATGCTTTGCCCCTTTATCAAAGATAAGGTGGTTGAGTGAGTTTGTGGTTGTGGTTGTATCTTCCAATCTATTCCACTGAGCCTCAGGTCTGTTTCTAATCCAGTATCATACTGACTTTATTAGTGTAGCTTTGCAGTATAATTTCCAGGCGAAGATTGTGATGCCTCCTGACTTGCCTCTGTTGCTTAGAATTGCCTTTGCTATTCTAGGTATCTTTTGGTTCCAGATGAATTTTAGGAATGATTTCTATAGATCTATGAGGTATGTTAGTGGTATTTTCATTTGGATGGCATTGAATCTGTATAGTAATTTTGGGAGAATGTCCATTTTTTCAATGTTTGTTCTTCCTATCAATGAACAGGGGATGTCTTTCCATCTTCTGAAGTCGTCTTTGATTTCCTTTTTCAGGGTATTATAATTTTCACTGTATAGGTCTTTTACTACTTTCATGAGATTAATTCCTAAGTATTTCATTTTTTGTATGCTAGTGTAAAGGGTGTAGTTTCTCTTATTTCTCTCTCAGTACTTTTGTTGTTAGTGTATAGAAATGGTATTGATTTTTGAGTATTGACTTTGCATCTGGCTACCTTGCTGAATGTATTTATTATATATAGGTGTCTTTCAATAGAGTTTTGGGCGTCTTCTATGTAAAGTATCATGTCATCTGCAAATAATGAGAATTTAACTTCCTCTTTTTCTATATTTACTCTTTTTATTTTTCTTTTCTGTTTCATAGCCCTGGCTAGTATTTCCAGTACTATGTTGAATAGCAATGTTGATAATGGACATCCTTGTCTTGCCTGTTTTTAAGGTAAAGGCTTTCAGTTTTTGACCATTTAATATGATGCTGGCTATTTTTTTGTCATAGATGGCCTTTACCATATTGAGCTAAAGACCTTCTATTCCAATTCTCTGTAAGGTTCTTATCATGAATGAGTGTTGGACTTTATCAAAAGCTTTTTCTGCATCTATAGAGCTGATCATGCGGTTCTTCCTTTTGGCTTTATTGATATGGTGGGTTATATTTATTGTTTTGCATATGTTGAACCATCCCTGCATTCCTGGGATGAATCCTACGTGGTCATGTTGTACAAATCTTGATGATTTTCAGCATCCTGTTTGCCAATATTTTATTGAGAATTTTTGCATCTATATTCATTAGGGAGATTGGCCTATAGTTCTCTTTTTTAGTTGAGTCTTTATCTGCTTTTGGTACTAGAGTGATATTTGCTTCCAGGAAAGACTTAGAAAGAATTGCTTCCCTTTCAATTTCATTGAAGAGTGTGAGGAGTGTTGGAATTAAGTCTTCTTTGTATTTCTTGTAGAATTCTGCAGTGAATCCATCTGGGCCTGGACTCTTCTTTGTAGGCAAGGACTTAATTACATTTTCAATTTCCATAATAGAATTTGGGTTATTCAGCAGTTTTACATCTTGCTGATCCAGCTTTGGTAGTTCATATATATCTAGGAATCTGTCTATGTCTTCAGTGTTATCAAACCTATGAGAGTAGAGGTTTTCAAAGTAGGTGTTGATGATCTTCTGTATTTCCACTAAGTCTGTAGTAATTTCAACTTTTTCATGTCTTATTGCATGAATTTGAGTTTTTTCCTTCCTTTTTCTAATAAGATTGGCCAGGGCCTTATGAATTTTATTTATTCTTTCAAAGAACCAACTTTTGATTCATTGATCCTTTGTACTGTTTTCTTTGTCTCTATTGCGTTAATTTCTGCTTTGATCTTTTAATTTCCTCCCTTTTTTGGCTTTTAGCTTGGCTTGCTCTTCTCTTTCTAGATGTTTGAGTGGCACATAAGGTTGTTTATTTGTGTTCGTTCTGTCTTTCTGATGTGGGAACTCAATGCAATAAATTTTCCTCTCAGGACTGCTTTCATTGCATCCCACAAAATCCGGTAAGTTTTGTCTGTATTTTCATTTACTTGTAGATATTGTATAATTTCTTCTTTAATTTCCTCTGTGACCCACTGATTGCTCGAGTGTATTATTCAGTTTTCATGTTCTTGTAGGTTTTTTGCAATTTCTTTTATCATTAATTTCTAGTTTCACAGCACTATGATCTGATAACATGCATGGGATACTTTCAATCACTTTTGTATTTACTTAAATATGTTCTGTGGGCTAGTATATGGTCTATTTTAGAGAATGTCCCATGTACTGCTGAGAAGAAGGTGTTTTTTGATGTTGTTGGATGAAACACTGTATACATCTATCAAGTCCATTTGTTCACAGGTGTGATTCAGTTCTGTTGTGTCTGTGCTGATTTTCTGTCTAGTTGATCTGCCCCTTTGTGTCAATGGTATGTTAAAGTCTCCTGTTATAATTGTATTACTGCTTATTTGATTTTTCATTTTTCTTAGTATTTGCTTTACATAGCTGGGTGCTCTGGAATTTGGTGCATATATATTTAAGATTGTTATGTCTTCCTCTTGCAGTTTTCCCTGAACTAGCATGTAGTGACCTTCTTTATCTCTTTGGATCATTCTTGGTTTGAAATTCACATTGTTGCAAACAGGATTGCTACTCCTGCTTTTTTTATGTTTCCTGTTGCATGAAGTATTGTTTTACATCCTTTGACTTTCAGTCTATGAGTGTCCTTTTGGGTTAGATGGGTTTCTTGTAGACAGCATATGGTTGGATGTTGTTTCTTGATCCATTTTGCCAGTCTGTTTCTTTTGATTGGTGAGTTGAGGCCATTTAAATTAATGGTTGTAACTTTTATATATTGGTTTATTGTTGACATTTTATCTTTCTCCTGTTGTGTCTTTAGCTTTGCATTCTGTTTAATTGTCTGCCTTGCTTGTGGTTTTATCCCATGTTTATCTATAATGTCTTTCAGTATTCTTTGTAGGTTTGGTTTGGTGTTCATGAAGTTCTTCAGCTGTTCTTTGTCATGGAATTATCTTATTTCTCCATCCATTTTGCAGGACAGTTTTGCAGGGTATGTCACTCTGGGTTGAAAGTGGTTTTCCTTTAGGATCTGAAACACTTCACTCCATGCTCTTCTTGATTTCATTGTTTGTGTTGAGAAGTCTGCCATGATTCTGATAGGTTTTCCTTTATAGGTGATCTCTCTTTTCTCTCTAACAGTTTTTAGTATTCTATTCTTATGGTGGGTTTCTGGGATGGTGATTATTATGTGTCTGGGTGTATTTTTATTTTGGTTATGGCTGTTTGGAGTTCTATATACTTCACTTATCCAAATGTCAGTTTCTGTTCTCATGTTTGGGAAGTTTTCATCTATTACTTCTGTAAATATCCTCTTGATATCATTTGGACTGTCCCCTTGTTTTTCATTGAATTGTTATTTCCTATTTCTTTGTTATTTTTAAAACATCTTGTTTTTTCTGTTCACTGGCTGCAATCTTATCTTCGAGGTCTGAAATTCTATCTTCACTTTCATTGAGGAGGTTTTGGCAGCTTTCAATAGCATTTTTTATTTCCTGTATATCTCTTTGAAACTTTATGTATTGTTTGTTTCATATAGTGTTCATTTATGAATCTTTCAATCTTTATATATTCTGTTTGTTTCATATAGTGTTCATTTAAGGATTCTATCTGTTTGCTTTGTCCCTCTAATTTTTTAGCTGTGTTTTCACTTGATGCGTTCACTCTTTCTTTCATTGTTTTTATCAATTCTTGTTTTACCTGGGCAAGTGTTTCTGATTTGAATTTCTCCATAGCTTTCCCTATTTGCAAATTTATTTCATTTGATATCATTTCAGACATTTCAGATATATGGCTTCTTTTTTCTTCTATGTACACAGCTTCTAAGCTTTCTTGGGGAGGGCTAGGGCTTTGAGCCTGCCTTTTGGTCTTTCCTTTTGTCATTTTTCTATATTTCCTTACTTTGAGTGGTTTTCCAAAGCTTCCTCTGCATGTATGGTGAATTACCTCTTACACCCTCAGTTCCTGGAGCAGCGGTGGCTCCCCCAGAGGCTCTTGGCTCACTCGCAGGGTCCTAACTCTGCTGTATAGGCTCTTGACTCCCTATGTTTCAACGGGATGCTGGGCATGGTCAACCTGGAGCCTGTGGAATCTCCGGTGGGCCAGGCTGCCTTACTTTTTCCCAGGCAGGTCTCTGGGAGGTTCTCTATAGGTGAAGGGTGGGCCTATAGGTCCCAAACAGTCAGGCTGAGATGCTGGTTTCCACAAAGTTCCCAGTCCCAAACAGACCTGGCTGAGATGCCAGTCTCTGCAAAGTTCCCAATCCAAACAGCGCAGGCAAAACTGCCGGTCCATATATCTAAATATCCTAGATGCAATTGTTCTTCACCTAATTTGTGTAATTGAGTCAGCTTATCCATGTTAAGGGCCATTGATCTCCCCAGATAGGCATTTTAATATTCCAATGTAAAGGCAGAGCTGTTTTGGGGGAGAAGCATCAATGGCCCTTGTCAAAAAACCTGTTGATATCCCAAACCTTGCCTGATATTTTTAGGTGTAATATTAACAGGCTCTTTGATCCTCTAAGTTTTTTCCTAGTCATTTATCTTTCTGATATCCCATTTTAATCATCATTTTACTAGTTTTATGATCTAAATCTATTTGCTAAATTTCAAATTGGAACATTTTTGTTTATTTTTAAAATTAGAATTACTGGAAAGCATTAATTTCCACTTTGTAACAAATCTCTTCCCCACACGTTAACTGGAATAGGTGCCACATGAAGTAAAAGGAAAACTTTTTGTTGTTCAGAGCCCTCATAAGGAAAAGTTGAGATACTTGTAACACATCCTGATGGGTTCCCAGTCTGATAAAAGACATAGGAGCCCTTTGCCTTGGCCACATTGGGGACAATTGTTCTGATGCAGTGACAGACTCGTCTGAACCAGTGTCTAGTAGACCTTCAAAGTATTTTCCATTAACCTTATAAAACACATAGGCCTGTTTTTAGTCACTTCCTATGTAAAATAAATTTCTCTCTTTGTAGTCTTTTTTGAGGATCTTTCTCCCTCTTGAGCTGTCTATACTTAACAAAGGAAGGCTTTTCTACAGGTAAGAAAATCAACTGTTCCACAGTCTCCCTGTTCAAAAACTAAGAGATACATACCACATGTGTGAACTTGTATGTCATCTACACAGTCACCATCAATCACACTAGGTAAAACAGTTATTCCCACTAAATTTAAATCAGCATTTTCCAAAACAAGACCAAATGTTCCTTCATGTGTGTGACCCCCAAATTCCTGTGTGAATTGGGGTAGGCTGTTCCCCCCCAATGAGACTGACTCTGCAAGCTGCAGGAAGATCTAATCCTGCACTTCAATCTTTCTCCTGGTGTGTGACTTAATACATCTCCAGGGAGCCAACTTTAATGCTGTTCTTAAATTTCCTGGCTAGTTTGCATTGGATAAAGTTCACTGGTATTTTGACTCTTAAGCCATGCCTCCTCTATTGTTCTGCTGGCCTGAGGATAGTCCCTCATGTCATTTTTTGGTAATTATATATCACCCTTTTGGAATTTAGAACAAAAGTATTTGGCCCAATGCCACCCTTTTGGACATCCAGGACAGAGTCCAAGCATGGAAGCTGAGTCCTCCTCCCTAGAGGCACTTTTGTCTTGACAGGTTACAGTATCTGTCCTATTAGATCTAACATGAACTCTGCAATATTTTTCTGGTCTGTTCCATTTTTCCACAATTAAAGCATTTTACATCACTCCCTTTTGCATTTGTAAGACCAGTCATAACAAGAGCCATCAAAGTTTATCTGGTCCTGACATAGATCCCCAATCTCCCAAAAGAGTGTATGGCAGAGGTTAAATAAAAGGAGACAATTGTATGATTTTAGGGCCTCAGGAGGGTCAAAACACTTTAGGTGATTTTAAGACTCTGAAGGCTAAGTCAAAGACTTCTCTGGGCTGTTCATACTTATTAGGTCCAATCTAAGGTGCCGGGAACCTGAGGAAAGCATGGGAAATGAGGAGAACCTTAGGAGTCACTTCGAAGATTTCTCCAAGTAGTAAATTATGCCAATTTAGGGGAATCATCTCATCTCCAGGATGACATTGAAGGTAGGAGTGTGTCTGCAGGGCTGAGATTCCTTCAGCTGCAATCTCTATTTACTTAATTAATTAGTGTTGGAGCCAAGTTGTCTTCAGCTGTGGCCTTATCTCACTCTTTGTGATATCTCTGGCCAAATAGGCCATTACAGGCCACAGACAGGAACAGTGATTCATAGAGGTTCACTTACTATGACTCAGCTGCCATCATCAAGCTGTGGGCCAAGCCATAGGACAGACTCACAGAAAAACATAGAAAGCCAATTAGCTAATTTTAAATCCTGCTCAGAGCTGCTTCACAGTGGTCTCCAACACCATCCAATGCAGTGTTTCCCAGGAAGCTGCTGCATCCAATTACAGGAACAGCTACTGCAATAGAACCACGGTTGACATTTCAGGTTAGAGAAAGTGTCTGGTCAGGTGTCAGCAGGAAAGCTCCTGACATCCAAAGTTTCAGATCAGACAGGATGCTTGAGGACAAGAGGAGTCATGAGAAAAGTTTCCCATCACCATGCCAGGGCCTTGTAAAAAACTAGAGAGCACAGGACCCTCACCCAGGTGAGTTGTCATCAACCAGAGAAGGGCCCACATTAACTGCTTGGTGCCTGCAGGGAGACCTCCTCACTGACCAAGCCTGTGATAGGGGTTTCTTCTTCCACTGCACAGTGATTGTTTATATATTTGGTTAATCAGGGAGGCTGAGCCAGAGTGACTGCCACAGGTTCCTGAGACCTGGTGCTGTGTAGTTGTATCTGTTAAGCCCAACAATAGTCATCTGAGATATTATCTTAGTCAAGAATTTCTGTTCCTGTGTCTTGCATGGGACTGTTCTGGAGGGGATGATCATGTAAGGAAAATTTTGAGCATTTTCCCTGCTGTCAGGCCATCATGTTGTGGCTGTCATTTTAACTTTTGGAGAGCCTCTTCATGATAGCATTCTTAATTGTGGTTTAGACTCTGTCTTGGGCCAGCTAACTGGAAACAGAGTGACTCTTGTGCTCTATTTTAATCTGACACTGCTTTTTGGAAAATTCCTAAGGAGTTCCTCTTCAGTGTCTCCATCTACAGAAATGAGTAATGTGCTGGCCCTGAGACAAGAAATCTTCCTTCTTCACAACAGGTCCTTAGCAGAAAATTGACTCTAGACAAGCCATATCTGATGTCTTCAGTGGATGACAGCTAATGACAAGGTAGAGGGCTGGGGGACACTGCATTTGGATTCAGGATTTTGAATCATTACACACATTTGAAGGCAGTTTCCCACTTGAAGGTGGGACTCCCTGATCTCCATGATCCACTAGAGAGAGCCCAAGTTGTGCAACCTAGGGAGGTGCAATAGGGCAAAATGAATTTCTGTCAAACTAACCAGCAGAGGAACTCAAAACAACATCAATATCCACATTGCAGTATCAAGTGAAAATGCCAGCTTCTTTCATGATATCCACACAGGTAAAATCCTCCACGTATGTAGAGCCCCTCTCTGGAATTTGTGACTCACTCCAAATATGGACACATTGCCATCCTGAGGAGTTGAAGAGAAAGTCACCACACCAATTCGGGAGAATTACAGAATTTAAAAAGTGGCTGATGAGAAAACCTGCAGGGAGCAGTGAAATGGAGCAGTTCTTGAGTGTGATAATAATGAGGCAGCAAAGAACCATATCCATTCATAAGTTAATTGTTGAATGCCATTGGAGAGAAGGTACATATAGGAAGAAATGCCTAAGTGGCAACATGAATGAGTTCAAAATTGGAAAAAACTCTAGTGGATCTGGTTTGGAAATCCAGAGAGAAACACGGCATTGTGTTTAACAACATAAGGCAGAAAAAATTTTAAAGAACTCTGTTCTAAAGATTGTTTACATATTCACATATTGAGTGATATTTATTTTCTGTATGGGGCAGGTATGATTGAAATAGCTGCAAAAATTCTCAGGCTAATGTTTTTCTGGGTGTTAGTGTTTTTGTTTCCTTTAATTTTGTTGTGATTCTGTTTGAACTGATATTAAACATATCAAAATTACACAAAATTTGGGATAGTATGCAATGTTTCAATATATGTATGAACTATATAGAGCTTAATAAGAGTTGAATGCCTACTTTCTTAAAAATGATCATTATTTTGTGATATCATTAAATTCATCTGTACTAGATGTGTGTAACAAATAGTACATTATTGTTAGCTGCATTACCCTACTGCTCAGCAGCAACCCAGAACACCTTGCACCTATGGGACTGCCATCAGCAATCAATGATGAACTTATCCCACTCTTCCTCCTCTGTCTTGATGTTTCATAGTTACCCAGAGCCTGTGGTTCACACAGTTGTGCTTTAAGATGGTGCCTGGCTGTGGAAAGGCTGTCACAGTGTCTTCAATTTAGTTTTAATATCTTGTGTTTCCACCAATAGTGAGTGGTTACTGTGCTGCCCAACATGTCACTAGCTGCAAGGACACAGCCCTATGACCTACTTCCTGAAACTGGGCTCCATCTTCTAACAGGCCATTCAGCTAAGTCCTGATCAATGGGTGATCCTTTTTAACACACTGGTGTCTGCATGAATCAATCACTGCTCTTGGCCTTGCATTTTAATGTTGCTGCCCTAAGAGTCAGGTCCACATATGAGCTAAAGGAGTCATTTAAAATCCAAACACTTACTCTGGAACAAGGATGGATAACAGTTTAAAGAGGAGTGTCCAAAATGACACCCAAAACACTTCTTCATATCAAAGTGTCAATATTGCCATTAAAGATCAGTAGTTTAGAAAAAAATATTCACACACTAACATTACTTGTTTTAAAGAAAATAAATGTCAAATATACCATATGTACATCAATGCTGCCAAGAATTTTTCACAGCTCAGCTTGTACATCTTTATACTGAAGAGCTGAATAAAGTTCATGTTGTGGGGAATTGTATTTTTAAAAAATTTTATTTAAAGAGAAAACAAAACAAAAAAGAAGAAAAGGTAGCAACAATACAAAATTCCAAGGAAAAAAGAAAAGAACAAAAAACACTAAGAAATCATTACTTGATAATTATATACTGTCATCTTGGAAATAGTTGTTCAAGCTATAAAATTGAAACATACAAAGTACACATTCAAACAATGAGACTATTAATAGTTCTGCTCCATGATCTAAAAATAGCAGTAATATGGTGATTCATCTTAAACATACATGCAATTATATCCTTTAGAGCACTTTCTTTTCTTGTTTTTTACAGTAGCAATTACACATTTTGGGTTTTCTTATTCCTTCATTTCTAATTACTTTTGCACTGGAGATGCAATGTGATATTTATAAATATGCTTCTAAGTAATTTCACTAATGAGGATAGTCTCAAGTTTCTTCAATTCCCTATGAAGTTCTCAAGATCATCCTTCTTCATAGCTGAGTAATATTTCATTGTACAAAAATGCTACATCTTTTTCATCCACTCTGCAGTTGATGGGCATCTTGGTTGTTTCCAAGATTTAGCTACTACAAACTGTGCTGCTATGAACATGGGTGCATGTATATCAATGTGATATGATGTTTTCAGTTTTTCTGGGAAAATACCCAGGAGGGGAAGAGCTGGGTTGAATGGAGCTTCCAGTGCTCCTCTTCTGAGAATTCTCCACATTGATTTCCATAGTGGTTACACCAA